>JABJVR010000958.1:0-20071 GCA_025773905.1 Chitala chitala
ATTTTTTTTTTAATATATTAATTTTTTTTTTTCAGTGTTGATATTACAAATCTTATAAACATATTATGGGTGTTTCTACGTAAATCTTATAATAAAATATATACCTTACAACGTTTTTATGACTATAATGTAAATTTTGTAGAAAGATAGCTCTGTCAAACGTAAGATCAAAACGCTACTACATTTAGCAAACTTGTAGCAAATGTGTATAAATGCATTTTGGATATAATTTCACAAAATGAGAACGTGTACTGCGTATTATGGTTTAGTTTTTCCTTAATTTGTAGTCAGTTGACTAATGCTTAAAAAAAATAGTTCACAGTTTAAAAAGGAGATATTCCTGTTCTGTCAAGTGTTTTGTGATTCGGTATTATTATTCTAGTCAAATTTTTGTTAACTTTGACAACGTTATTACATATGTTTAACAAACTGCAAATATAAATACAAATGGACGTTTATACATTCCATCAATTACAACAAGCGTATAGTGCAAACACATATTTGGAGTAACACCTGCGCAACAACAGAAACAAACTCACCTTTCGCGAACATAAAAATATTCCTGAGCTGATACGAATGTTAAAAAAGAAACTTCCTTTTTTAAACACTTCTATTTGAGTAGACTCGGGTTAAAATTGTGATTGCTCCATGCAGAGACGACAAAAAACCCATCCTTGATTCATTGGCTATATATAATGCCACGGGTGAATCAGCCTATTTCAAAGGTAACCGGAGTTTGGCTCACGCTTTGCTTGCGAGCTTCTCCTTCTCTGCACGCGAGGTGCTCATTGACAAGCCCCTGGAATTCCTTGAGCGGTTAACTTGACTTTCGGCCGCTGTATCTCTAAACCAGAAGCGTACTAAGACCTTGCTGTGTTACTACAGCGCACTCTAGCGAAGATATTTTTCATTGCAGTAGTTGGTCCGGATGAATGACTGTTGTAGAACCTGGCGAACTGATGAATAAGTTAAAACGAAAAACACTATTAAAAACTCTGATAAAAAAATCTTTCTAAAAATATTTTACAACCTTCCGTTCATATTCTTCTAACTTGCAGATCTTTATTATCAAATTCTCAATGTACTGCCTTTATCTTCTGTATCAATCTACTAAACTGTAGTTGATTTTTTATAAATACATATAAATGCGTGAAACTTTACAAGTGCCGTGTTCAAACTGCGAACCTCTCTCTCTCTCTCTCTCTCTCTCTCTCTCTAGGGGCCTGCTACGCGGGCAGAAACGGGGATGCCAACCTCTCTTTCACGGAGCGTGAACTCGGAAAGGTGTCGTAGGGTCGACTGCTTTTTAGATTTCACAGAATCAGTGGGCTATATGACAGCAAACACAGGAGCGAACACCTGTCATTGGTTTTCAACATTGTCATTGTGTCGTGTCCGAATTTTTCTTTCTTTCTTGCTTGCTTTCTTTCTTTCTTCTCCAGTTTCTCCATTTAACATACATCCAGCGGTGTACTCGTGTTTTAGGCACGTGGGTACATCGTACTATATCATTCTAGCCCTACGAGAACACAACACATATTCACGCTTTCACCTATGCACTGCTACATTCATATATAACTGTCCAAAAGGTGTCCAATTCAAGAATAATAAATGTAGACTTTTATTCTTTTATATTAATTTTCATTTTTTACAAAATAATTATAGTCACTTCGTACTTTTCATGCACTTTTAAGTGCTGTATATAGTTTTTAGGTGGGTATACAATGAACCAATTTTTAGAAGTGGATGTACGCCGTATACCTGCGTATACGCACCACTAAACCCCTGCATGAATTGCGCCTTTGATCTCTGGTACGCTCAGTGCGAGCCAGAAATGAAACTTTGCAATACAGTTTACCTTAACAAACCGCCGTAGCGAAATAGATCGATCTGTTCCTGGCAGTGAGAAATACTCATGCAGGAAAAGTGCTGCCTACCGAACGGATATAGGAATAGCTACTGTATTGTAGGCCTGCTGATATATTTGGCGTTCACTGACACTTATAATAAGAAGAACATAGTGGGAATACATGGTGTATGGTGTATATGCATTTCAACATTAGGGCTAACAAGTATTGTACTTCCTCCATCTATTGCATATGACGTCTTCACCGCCGATTTAACCTGTAGTGCGTTTCACTCTGTGAAAGCCCGCTCGTATTTCCTTGAAGGATTTGCATCACGTTTTTCGACCTGTCCTCCCACTCACACCAAATGTTCTCAATGGCTTAACTTAGTTAAAAAAAAAAAAAAAATTCTTTAAATTTAAAGTTTTTTTTTCCTCACACACATTTAGTCTCCCCACACGTCACTTCATGTTTTGTTTGTATACACAACCTGAGCTAGTGATGTTGTGTTGTTGTTGTTTTTTTCTTTTTTTGCTTATCCAGACTTGATCTTTGGCTGGTCTGAGAGCTTAATGTTTAAGTGGGGTGGAGAGCACTTATATATGAAATGTATAACAACAGATTAAACCAGCTGACCCCAGAAAGAAAATCTAAATGATTTATGTTATGGAGTAAGCATGCATTGTTAATGCTTCTTCTTGGCCAGTTTACTGCCTACATGTTCGCCTACTGCAGACATCTCTGGATGTTTTAAGAGATCTGCTAGCTGCTGCAAATGATTAGATGCTCTAAAATGGTTTGAATTGCAAGTTTTAGAAGTAAACTGGGAAACAGTGGATGTCTCATTGTGCTACAGTATTAAAGACCATTTGACATTTAGTCAGCTCACACAAAAAATCGTGTTTATGAGTTTCAGTGAGGAAGAGAAAGAATGTAAAAGAAATCTTTTAGCGTGTGATTTAGTCTTTTGGGACTTTTGGGACTATTTGGACCTGTCCTGAAGTGGAGAGCATCACCACTCTTCCATGGCCTGCAGACTCTGCTGCTCTGAGGTCTTTTAGGTCCAGTGGTCTCACCAGTGTACTGCTGTTTTTGAACCATATATGTTTCATCTCCTGATACCAATGCACAGAAAATTTTTGGAGATGTGCAAAAGCTGATGCTGTTTAACCAATTTGTTTCTGATCTGTTTACTATGTAGTGACAACATAAGAATTTCTTTTCTCAGGGAGTGTGATTTAGGTGCCACAATTACTTATAATCATATTTATTTTCAAATTTTCACCATTTATCACCCCTCCCCTAATGAGTTTCATTGTGACTCTTCAGGATTAGGCAGAGAAGAACCATGAAAACTGAACTTTGTAAATCTTGTGTTTCCTTAAGGTGTAGCCATACAAAATCCAAAGCTTGCCTTAGATTGCACAAGGTGAGGTGTGGAGCTCAGCCTGGATAAAATAGTAGTCCGCTGAAAGACGCTTGTATAGACATGTGAGAAAATGGCAGTCTTCAGTCCATTTAAGTGGCAATGTTTTTGTGTAAAGTATGTAGATGAGCTTAATGTTATGTGATGTTTGTGATATTTTTCAGAACAATATTTATATATATATATATATATATATATATATATATAATGCTTGTTCTTTGTCATTGAGTGATTTTGATTGAAGCGTAACGTAAAAATTGATTTGTAACACAAAGACGCAGTAACCCTCAAAACTCTACAGCAACATACACCTCTGTGTTATGTACTTAAAAAAATTAAATTAAAAATTATCATGGGATTGTAGTGTGGGGGATACATTCAACTGCAAAACCATAAAGACGTGAAGTTTATTTAGAGCACGTTTAAAGTTGACCAAAGTTCTGTACAATACTGAAACAAAACACAGAACACGCACAATTTACAAAGGGGAAATGACGCAAAATAAAACAATACAGGCAAATAGGTAAATAAATAAATAAATTAATAAGTTAATAAAATAATAATAATAAAATATCTCAGGCACGTGTAAAAGCCAATAAGAAAAATGTGTTTTTACTCTGGACTAAAAAGTTGCTAATGTTGGAGCAGCCCTAATGTGCCCTGGTAAACAGTTCCTCAGTTTCGGTGCTATAACTGCAAAAGCACATACTGTAACTACTTTAAAAAGCACAGATTGCCTCTGTTTTTATCTGGTGTGTTAAAACATAAACCACGTGAGAATTAATCTAATTAGTTAAATAATGCAAAAGATGTAGTATTTATTTGTCTTTATAATCAATATGTTGCAATTGTGTAGTTATAAACTATTGTACAATCTGGCCACGCATTCACAATTGTTTGATTTAGTGTTGTATATAAAAAAATAATAATAATTTAAAGCATAAGTACACATATATTCTTTCTGTCTCCGCCCAAAAAAGCATCTTTCTGGCGGATCCCGAACATCAACCGCATCCTCGCAGTTCTTACACACTGTTGCCAACGGTTACTCCACCCCAGTTAAACTCGGTCATGCTTCACATCCGGGTACCAGGCTGGTGTCAGTAAGCCTGTGAAGATGGCCGCTTTGGGCAGAACCGCATCCTCATCCTCCAGCTCAAACGTAAATAACACGTTCCTAGAATGTCATAACAGCGAGGAAGATGATGGACAGAACCTATGGTGAGCACCGCTTTTGCATGAGCGGAAGAGGAGAAGGACGTGTGATGGCGCTCAATGGACCCAGAGTAATTTGAGCAGTTTGCAGAGACAGTTTTCCAGTGTTGGGCATGGCTGGTAACCATGAATCAGTTGAGTGGTTCTGAGCTGCCGTTATTCAGCCTTGGTTTGTTTATTTATGCACAGGTCCTCTATACTGAGTGAAGTGTCAACGCGCTCCAGGTCGAAATTGCCGGCCGGGAAAAATGTCGTGGTTATGGGTAAGTGTTGTTCTCCCCTCGAGAGTGGGATGTTTTGTTAGGGTGGGCCAGTCCTGAAATCAAATTTGTGTCATTCGTGTGTGCGAGGTCGCCGCAGAGTGTCTGTGTTTCCTGTACAACTAATGAGCGCACTGCTCGGATGGATTTATGTTCGCGTTTCAAGACTCGGATTTAGCCTGCCGACTTTAAAACAGTCTGCAGACAAATGCGGCTAGACATGAGCCGGTGGAGTGCTGTGAGTGCGTCGCATTGTATGGCGCTGGGGTGTCGCCGTTGTTCCCCCCTCCCCTTCCTACGCAGACTTTAACGTTGATGTTGAACAGCGTTGACCAGTCGGTAATCCCGCAGCAGGTGTATTGGACGGACGTTGCGTTTTCCCTTCTGTATCGTTGAAGGCTCGGGGCAGAACCGACCGGTGCTTGCTGTTGTCAAAGCTGTCCTGTGCATACGGCCGGCCTTATTAAGTTAATCTTACATTTGCACTCATGCAGGGATTCATTTAATGTAAAGGTCTTACCCTTTTAGGCTTTGGAATAATCAGATTTTAAGTCTCATTGTGATAGTCAGTCACGTCTTAGGACACGTGTGCATTATTTCATTATTCACTGTGTGTTCAAGTTAATAATATGATTTGTTAATATATAATTGGTACTGCTTCTCCTTGGCTGAAAGTGCAAACCTGTTTTATTTTGTTTTTCCTCCTTAATTCCATTACAATTCTGTTTCATCTCAAGGACCACACAGACTGACTGTTCTGTGAAGCCTGTACTCAAAATATCTTGTATATGTGGACTTAATATGTTGATCTATGTTAGTTATTCGGTAAGTGAATGATGTAGTGTGGCATGTTCTACCTGGTCAGTTGTTTGTTTCGTAGGTGATGATGGTTCTGGAAAGACCACCTTAATGGCTAAACTCCAGGGAGTGGATGAATACATGAAAGGAAGGGGGCTGGAATACCTTTACTTCAATGTTCACGATGAGGATGTTGACGGTGAGTAGGGGAAACACCACCATTTCTCTCCCACCCAGTATATAGGGCCTTATCCCCCCTTCCCAGTGAAGTGGTTAAGATCTGTCCTCAGGTACAGCATCAAGCTCATATTGCTATAAATCCCTAGCTGAAATATTAAGTGACAGTTTGTCATTTTGTTCCAACAGGCAGCCATAGGCTAGGTTACCGTCCAGTTTTGAATCATTTTCAATATGTTTTCTATTTTTATTGAATTTGTAACATAGTTGTTTATATGTGACATTGTTAATTTTACAGGGGTAAAATTTATGTCTTACATGGGGTAATTTGTCATTAGGGTTACTGCTTATTACTGTCAGTGAATGTTGCTTCCTTGTTTGTTGAATTAAACTGTATACAATGCAGACCATGCCCGGTGTAATGCCTGGGTGCTGGATGGTGACCTGTATCACAAGGGGCTCCAGAAGTTTGCCGTGAGTGCAGAGAGCCTGGGAGACACTGCTGCCCTGCTGGTGGTGGATATGTCAAGACCCTGGACAGCCCTGGACTCTCTGCAGAAGTGGGCAAGTGTGGTACGGGAGTTCATCGACAAGCTCAGGCTACCCCCTGAGGTGATGAGGGACATGGAGCAAAAATGTGAGTGCAAAACACCCCCCACACTTAAAATTATTTTTCTATCCTGCCCACCAAGGACTTTTAGTTTTTGTCAGGTTTGCCTGTGACTTCTGGGTGTATACATTTTTTATATAGTTTTTTTTTTTTATACTTTTTCTGTGGTTGTGAACAAGAAGTATAAGATGTAGATGTTTTGTTGTCCCAAGAACAACTGTAAGTGTAGAACCAGGCTAAAACAGTCAACCTCTCTACCACACTCACCTTGTCAGCTTTTGCTGGCTTTGCAGGAACTCAGTTTGGCTTTGCACATGACTTTCCCAATGCTGTATGGCTCAGCAAGGAATTCTGGGTAGTTGATAGCACAGAGCCATATGACTTCACTATTTTTGGTATTCTCTGGTTTTCTGTGGGAACAGCCTTAATTTTGTCAGTTTTAGGTTCTCCCTCAGACTCAGTTTCATAATATTCTACTCAGCAACTTAGAATCTGTGCTTAATCTTTCTGTGCATTTAACAATTTCAATCATCAATGATCTATTTAAACTTTTTCAATTACAATTTGCTTCCAGTAGGTGGCAAAATCCTGTATTTGTGTTCTTGCTCACTAAAGCTTTAGCATCTGTTCACCTTTCTATCTCTGCCAGCTTTCTGTTGATAGCTGTTCAGATAAGGTATCAGACAGATTATATCGGATTTTACTCAGTAAAAACATTACAGGCTTTTCAACTAGTTCCTTCTCTGTCTTATTATGTATACAATATGGAACCAGGTCATGTGATCCACATAATCCTCTCGCAAATCCCTTTTCTGTTTTCAGCGGTACGGCATTTCCAGGAGTACACAGAGCCAGGGAGTGACCTCAGCATATCCCCGCAGCGGAGAAACCCAGGTTCTTCTGATACCGAGGAGGGAAGCGTGGTCCTTCCTCTGGGGGAAGGGACACTCACACACAACCTGGGTGTGCCCATCGTAGTTGTGTGCACCAAGGTAATGCCCCAACCATCCAAAACCCCATCCTGATAGATACTAGAACAGCAGGAACTGCTCAGCCTTATGTGTGTCATGACATATATGTGCCTCCCTCATCTTCCTCCCTTTTCTCTCACCGGCCCTTGCTCTTTCTGTTTCTTTCTCCTTATGTAACACCTTCCTCCACAGTGTGATGCCATCAGCAGTCTGGAGAAGGAGCATGATTACAGGGATGAGCACTTTGACTTCATCCAGTCACACATTCGTCATTTCTGCCTACAGTGTATCCTACACTAGGGTGCGCTCTTGTGCTGAATGATAGATCAGCCTCCACATCTGGCACAGTAAAGGGACCAGTTTGTCAAGTTGACACTGTGTTTGTTGCACAGGGAGTCTGGATGGTCTATACAAGGGACCAGGACAGGTAGTCTTGGCATAAGAATGTCGTCTGCTGGAGTTTATTGTGTTGTCGGACAGGGAGCATAGAGTTGCATTTGTGACATGAAAGTGGTGTAATCGCAGGTGAGAGGGGTGAGCCCTAATGTGATAAAATCTGATTAGACTGTTCAGCGCATACAGTGATGGAAAGTAGAAATTACCCTTGAATTTTTTTCCTTCATCACAAACACTCAGATGGGGCAGCATTATTCTACACATCAATAAAGGAGAACAAAAATGTAGATTTACTGTATAAATATTTAGTCCACAGGTTATATGGCTTTCCTTTCCACATGCCTGCTCAGGTTGTGGAGAAAGACTCAGTGTTTATGTAAGTACCTCTTTTTCAAAATCCCTAATTTAACATCACAGGTTGTGATCAGTTATTAGGATAATTTTTTTTAAGTACATTTTGCATATTCATACAAATTAATTAATCATGAAGCATTTTTTTCCTGAAAAGTCCAACTGGATGGGACAATGAGAAAAAAATTGCAATCCTGCATGAAAACCTTCAGACGATAAAAGCAGAAGACAACTTTGAAGATATTATCGTGAAACCTCCTGTCAGAAAGGTAGTTTGACTTGATTTACATAAGACCAGCAGGGGGTGAATTGGTTAAAGAAAAGGGTCAGGCTATTGTCCAGTAGTACAGGCAAGGCAAACTTTCAGAAGCCACAATGAGTAGTTTATTATCCCACCTAAAGCAGGATTACCCAATCATGGCAGTCAGCACTGCAGTTTGTTTCATCACGCTCGCCAGTTGGGTGTGGTCCAGAAATATCACCAGCTATCAGCTGTCAGTCAATAAAAAATATATATCTTGGAAAAAAGCACATGGAAATCCATTACAGTTTAAGAGAAATTGCTAAAATCAGATTATTGAAATATAACATTTTCAGATAATAAATGCAGCTCACCTTTAAATTCTTAACTTTGGTGAAATGTAGTTCTACATAATTATTAGCTGATTAGTTATGAATATCTTGCATGAGATATTGATATCTAGTCATCACATGAAGATAACCTTTTTAGTGAGCGAGGTGGAAGTCATTGAGAAGTTATGCCATTTTCATTGTCCTTATCTGTATGTGATTTTTTTTTTTTTATTGTAGTTTGTACATGAAAAGGAGATAGTTGCAGAGGATGACCAGGTGTTTCTCGTGAAGCTGCAGGTGAGGCTGTGTGATCGCCTCTTTTAACATACTTCCAGTAAAACTCTGGGTCACGTGAAGGCTTCATCTATAGGGTGACTTTAGAGTGTCACAGTGACCTTGGCCAGCCATGGCTGTGGTGTGCACAGCAGATGGTGATGCAGCACAATGATTCATTGCTCCAGATGTCATGGTTGCTCATCACGGTGACGCCCTTTCTCTGCTTTTAGGCCCTGCTATCGAAGCAGCCGGCCGCAGCAGGAGGGAGACCAGTGGTCTGTATCTTTCTCGTCACATTCATCCTCACGGCGTGGGTGGAGACACACACACACACACACACACACACACACACACAGCGTATAAGAAATGTTAAGTCTATGTTTCATAGCTGAAGCCATTTAAAACTGCCTTCTTCGGCTTGTTATTTGAACATCCTTCAACAGCTTCCAGATCTGTCAGACTTGTTGACACTGTGTTTATGGTGCAAGTTGAATGCAGTGGTTTCTACCGGTTATTTTTCTGATTTCCTGTCCCCCTCCCCTCCCTGCTGCCGGGTTGGACCAGGACACTTCCAATCGTGTCCCAAGTGGCTCTCCGCGAACAGCCAGCCGCTCGGCATCCGCCAACGTGGCCAACGTGATGCCCATGCAAACAGGTACTAAGAAGATTGATGCCACTCTCAAAGGTGTGTAGCTGAGCCCCTCTCCCTACAACCTGCATGTCGGCCTGTTCCTCTCTACTCCTCCTCCTGCTCTGACCCCCACTGTGGGATGGGAAACCTGAAATCTTGGCATTTGCAACCTCACTTCTGATCTGTGAGGACAAACTGTGTCTGGGATGAAGACAATAAGACTAAAATGAGCCTCCATCTGTACACTTTCTTACAAGCTACGCTTGCTCAGGTGGCGGATTCCAATCTCGGTTTGTTTCTGTCTTCCTCCCAACCCAGGTGGCCAGACAAGTGAGGGGGTTTTAGCCAACTTCTTCAACAGCCTGCTCAGCAAAAAGACAGGCTCCCCGGGACCAGGGGGCTCCCCAGCAGGGGGAGGCACTGGTACTCACAGCACAATTAAGAAATCAGGTACTGTGACCTCCTGAGCCACACTCACTGTGCACTGGGTCACATGCTTAACCACTGTTTTACTTTTACATCACTGTGTAAAAGCTGAAGAAAGCATTAAACAACTAAATATAGGGATCCATGATTATTCTATGCATGAGCATACAATTCTATTGAGGTATGACAGATCGAGTCCATATGTTAGAGCTATATTGTAGGGAAAGAAAATCAGTAAGGGTTAGCCAGACAGTGTTCATAGAAAATGTCAGTGAGTAACTGTATATACTTTTATCACAATACAGTTGATCATGTCATATATACATGTATTTATATAAGATATAAATGTGTGAGCAAGTGGTCATAAGACCTATCAGGTTATCCAATGACTTTGTATATACACTTATAAACTAAATCAGAATTTTTTTTTTTTTTTTTTTTTTAAACCTATGAATACTGTTTTTTTTTTTTTTTTCTTTTGGTTTCTTGTTTCTTTCTAAATGCATTTTTCTTCCTGCAAGACCTATTTGTCTTTGTACTTTAGACTAATATTCTAACATACTAGTTGGTATAATAATTTTTTTTCCTTACTTTTGACAGTGTTCCCCTTTGAGCTGCCCCAGCTTCCTTTTTTCCATTTTGTGTGTGTGTGTATATGAGTGAGAGAGACTGTGTAAGAACTGGAACGCTGACATTGCTTCCTGTGAAATGTCCCACCCATTGTCCTGTGGTTAATGGCCATCTCCACCTCTGTGTGTGTCAGTTACAGGATGCTGGCCCCGCTAAGGTCGGTGTTGTAACAGAGCCACCTGCATTCCCACAGCTCCTTGTTGTACTTGTTGTTGTATTTTTTTTTTTTTTTTTTTTTTACCGTTGCATGCAGACAACACCAAGCACTCAATAGTTATAAGGACTGGGTCAAATGATACTGACTAATTCTGATTCTGATCTTTTGCATTATGCCTCTTCTTCCTAATTATGATTTTTTTTTTTGGTCCTGTTTTGCACTCCTTCTCTCCCCTAACAAAGGCTTAATATTGGCTGAAAGCGCTTTTATCTTGTCAGCCCAACTCCTGCACATGCTGCTTAACTAATGTTAACCAGGCCTGTATGGCTGTTTATTTGCATGAGACTGCATCCTAAGGCCATACATTTTGTCTCCCCTGTGGTAAATGTTAATTGTTTCATTTACAGCAAAATGATGCGGGTTGGTAAGGAACAGAATCAGATTAGGATGCGATTTTATTAGTCACTGTTGTCTCAACGATTGCAGTGAACTGATGGTGTGCTGTATGATTTCACCAACTGACCATGTGACTTTTTTTTTTTTGGTCCAGGCTCAAAGCTCGGACTGACGGACGTGCAGGCCGAACTGGACCGCATCTCCAGCAAGTCCGACCCAGAAGCCATCTGCCCCTCGCCCACCTCCCCAACACCAGCAGCCGATGGGGAGGACTCCTGAAGCAGATGGGATCTAAGCCTTCTGCCCTCCCCTCTGTTTGCCCCCTCCCCCATGTCCGATCACCTGAACCTGCCCCCACAGCCCATGCTCAGCATCACCTCCTTCCTCCTTCATCTTTGGGTGTTGTGGGGGTGGCTTTCGGAGGCAGAGACCTTGTCAGTATTAAACTGGGAAACAACGAGGCCAGGGGCCCTCGCATGCTGGCCTCTTAAACCCTGTGTTTTGTCAAAGTAAAATTCATGAAGAAAGGTACATGGAAGGTGGGTGTGCCACAACCCCCTCACGAGTCTGCTTTCCAATGTTTCTTTTAGTGCTTCCTTTGTGTTGGTCAGATTCCCAAAATGTAGTCCGTGTAAAGGGCTTTGTGTTCATGTTCATGTGTGTTCTGCCCCCTCCCTCCACGCCCCACACATGGTTCAGATGGAGACACAGGAAGCATTCCGTTATCCTGGCAGTAAATTTGAACTCTGACCTATGTTCATAAAAACATAGGCCTCAGGCAACACATAATACTCTAAAATATGGTAATAATGAAGTGGATGATCTTGAGGCAACAAAAGGGAATTTTGAAACAGTTTTTCTCTCAATTTTTTGTTCCCCAGTCCTCCTGAATTTGGAAATGGTGATCAATAAACTAGCAGGTTTTGATAAGGTGAGGTGAAAGGTACTGGGATATTTATGTGACCAAGCACTGGAAAATGTACTAACATGCACTGTAACACAGATTAAAATAGATATTTCAGACTGATCAAATGGAGCTTTCTCAGTTTGCTATTAAAAGTATTTTTCAATATTATGTGATACATGGGTAAAAAAGCACTACAGCTGACTTTTTTTTTTTTATAAAAAAAAAAAAAGTTGTAAAATTCTGTGACCAGCATGTTGAGTTGGGGAATCAGTTTAGTTTCAATGCACTGGAGGATAGATTTCATAATTTGTACAGTGCTATGGGCTGCTTATGCTGTCTGCACATAGCCTGATCTGAAAATATAAAGCTGTCAAACCAGAAAACAGTTGGTCCCGTTATCTCGAATGTTGTAGTGATATCTTTATGGACCAGATGTGTAATCATTCATTAAAATTGTATTTATTCTGACAATTTGAGTCCAGTGTTGTGTTGCCTCCTACGTTTATTGGGATTGGGGTGTCGACATATACGGATGCCTGCAAGAATAACATGTCGCGTTTACGACATGCCAAACACTGAATATTACATTGTCTAAAATTTAATTCACCTGTTTTTAGGTAAAAATTGTTTGCCTTGCTGTTTTAACTGTTATTGCGAAAAAAGAGTTTAAATTTCCCAATCTATGCAGAACAGAATTGTTTTCGTTTCCCTCGAACGACAGTCAGCACATTACCGGAAGTGGGGATGAGTATTTCTTTTCTTGCGGAAGAGGGTTTGGGGGAATTTGGGAGGTCTGTGCGCGATCTCAAGACGAAGTAAACATTACATTTGTTAAAAGATATGTAAGTACTCTCAGGTTCTATTCGTAAACCTCAAGTTTGGTTTTAAGACCACATTTTTATGTATAGTTATGTAGCAAGCATATGAGTGTAATGGGCAGCAAATTTAAACGATCACATATACATCTCTTTATTTAGGGAGCTTTCATTTTCACTTACTGAGATCAGATCGTTTTAGAAGAATGCATTTATTGTTAAGCCAGTACGTGCTTTTGATTAGTGGGTAGATTTTAATTTTAACGTTGACTGACAAATAAACTGCATAATATTTAAAAGGATCTTAATTTCTGCTTCAGTTTAACAATGGCAACAACGGGTCAAGTCTATAATTCAACGACAACGGAAAAGAAGACCACGAAATGTTTCGTGGTCCCGAGCGAACATCTGAGTACATGTCGATTTGGTATAAAAGTTGTCACCGTGGTAAGTGTGTTTTTATTTTTTTGTTCGCGATCACTCCAGACACCACCCGAACGGTGGGCAGGCACGCGCTTTCGAACGAAACATTGTTTCAGTGTTCGGTTCGAACTGGGCGAATTTCCTTTAAACTACCTGATGTGTTATTTTAGTCGAATAATGCGATAATTTTAAATATTTCTCATGTTCAATTAAAATTTGGTGCAGTTTTATCGCGGTATTGTGTGTGTGCTTTTGGAAGGAGGATTTGCAGGTTTTCTGTTGTGCTTTGTGTTACTTTCACTTTGCTGATGTGTAATGGATGCTCAAGTAGATGTATAACTACTGGAACTGCAGGAATATTGAGTCTCAACGATTATGTATAATAATAAATGAAGTTTACGTAATTATCGTTTTGAATACCCTGCCGTTAATTATTACAGCACCCACTATATTCATAGACGGTTGTACATAACGCGTGATTGACGTTGCGTTGGTAGTTCTGTGTGCTGACTTAAAGTGCGCACGTGTATGAAAGACCGACAGACCTTTTATACAATGATAAATAATATAGTTTAAAATCGGTTACACAGCAAAGAATGTGTTCAGTCTCACGACGAACGAGATAACGTTTGGTTACATTATTAAACAACAGTTTATGTAGTGTAATTCCAAATTGGCACTCACAGACATTACCGTAAAAATGGCAGACTTTGACCGACTAGATAAGCAGACGGGTGTGTACAGCCTACGGCCGTAGACCTACCGCCTCCCTCTCGTATTTCCGTTTGTGGGCAGAACAGCTTGCAGTTCTGTACCGTCATTTCGGGTGCATAATATGGGCGGTGAATGCTATTAATGTCTCAAAAATGTTCAGTAAATGTAAGATTGTTGTTGTTGTCCCTTTTCATCAAAAACCATTATTTCTAGGATTTGAAACACAAACGACTGCATAACACGATTGCCAGTGTTGCTTCACCAGTAGATGCATAAAGTGTAATGCGCAGCTGTTTCCTAGGGTATTGTACAAACACTTTTGAAAACTTACCTCTATAAATCCAGACTGTTTCTGATATTAAATATAGATTTCCATGGTCTTTGGAAGCTAAATGTTTATCTTAAAGAATCCTATTTAGACCTGTTTTATACTGAATAGTTTGAACTTGTTTTGGTCAACAACAGTTGAGTGACCCTACCCCCTCTCACACTCTTTTTGCATCTTGCCACATGACTTCCAACATTTCCCACAGGTGTGCTAGCAGAGTGACACATTAATGCTGAGACAGCAATGTGTCTTCACATTTTTACTGGCGTATGTTTCAACAGTCCCTTCGTATGAACCCTGGGATGTATATGAGTAAGTTAAACTACTGGCAATCATGGGACACTATGCAGATGATCACGCTAACGGGTGGGTTTTACTGCTAAATCATTACTGCTAGCCTAAGCAGATGAGTAATGCAAGATAAAGATTGCCACTCTGAAAGAACTATTTAAAAATTAGTTCCCTTGTATTACTAGGTATTTTGTGACTTATACCCTTTTCTGATTTCTATTTCTCGTAATTTGTAGGTAAAGTTGCTGCGTTCTCCAATCTCACCCATTATGTGTATATACCCTTACTCATGGGGTAGTTTGGCAGTGTTTAAAGACTTCATGTTACTGCTGTCTACATTGTTTATTAGACTGATATATTGCTTAGGGTTTATAATTCAGTTTTGAAAATTAAGGGAAAATTCCCCTTACCACCCTTTTGTGGGGGGTTATCAAGAGATTCTTATGATGATTTATATAGGATGTTATTTTAATTTGGTGTCACCTTTGTAACCTTTATATTAAATCCCTTTTTAAAACAAAATTTAATCCTTTTAAAAAGTTTCAACATTTAGTAATACTTCCCAAAATAAATGTTTAGTGACCATATCATAATACTTTTCAGTTACCAGTACTAATGTACTTCTCAGCATTGCAGTACATGAAATTCACTTGTTTGGTTCTCTGTAAAGAAAATGGAGGAAAAAAAACTTGCACTAAATTTGTTTATAGTTATCAGTCCATTACTCCAGTAACAGCCAGTGTGTATGTATGGCCAATAAGATTTGTGAGAATCTTCATTCCTATGTATAGTTTTTGTTACATTAAAACATGTTTTAATATAATGAATTTTAATGAGGGGAAAAAGCTCATTGTATAAATTATTGCCCTGTATTTTAGGTGTGCCAAAGATCAAACTTTGGAATTGATGTGGTTCCCTTTGGTGGCTGTCGTCATATCTTAATTAATAGCAGTATTATTTAGATTTATTTTTACATTTCCTGTATTAAATGAAAAAAGACATTTTTATATTGTAGGAGAGCTTTTGTGTCTATATATCAACTTGTCTCTATATACAGTATATCATCAGTTTTTTTTTTTTTTTTTTTTTTTGATCAGCCAAGTCACAGAAAAAACAAAAAAAATCAGTTTTGGCGTGTTAAGCGACTAAGTTTCTACAGAGACTAAATAACTGTTTTAATGTTGATTTATAGTTTTGATTGTCAGCAGTTGGTAATCATGGCATGTGTGGGCAGTCTTGAGTCTAGTTTAGTTTATAATTCATAGTGTCGTTCACAGTTGTAGCCATGAAGTAGATCTACCACAGATAAACTGGGGCACTTCACCGTCAAGTGGAGTAAACTGAAGACACGTGCTTGTTAGTCTCCTTGCTGTTAATTATGTTTATGGCACATTCCTGACACAAGTCCTAAGGCACCAAAAAGAGGTTGCTTTTAACTTGCCATGCGTACATACTGCTTCAAAGAACCTATAGTGTCTGTATCTGCATGGCCAGGTTTCTTTAATGTTTCAATAACTGTCACCATCACCACAAATGTCTTACAGGAATGAGAGGAAAGCTGCTTCCATTTGATGGTAGCTACATCAAACATTAAATGGATGATCGCTACAGTAGCAGAACATAAAGATGCTAATGGAATGTTTGTTCTCTAAGCTCAGTTTGAGTGTTTAATAATGAACCGTGTAGTATGTGGTGTTGTCCAGATACCAGAATTTTGACTTTGGTACACATACCTGCCTTAAGTATCTCGATGCCAATACTGAAATGATACTACAGCAAAAAGTTATAACACTCAGGAAAAATAATGGAATAATAAACTAGAAATGGAACTTAAAAATCAAAGAATATTGACGAAGCCTTAAAAAATCAATGCAAGGCCAAATGAAAAAATCCATTCACCTAATATCTATAGATATAATTTTACCCCAAGATGGTACACCACCAGTTTTTTTTTTTTTTTTTTTGTGTAATGGAGTCTCATCTGTTTTATTAATATATTTTACCTTTGTTTATTGCAAATTTTTTTTTCCCCGTTTCAATCTAATGTATGCACATTAATAATTGAAAGATACTATAAAAGTGGCATTTTCCTCCTTTTTATTAAAAAAATCATTTGCACCAGACAGGTCGATGATGAGCAACTATGTGGCTGTGATGCAGCCGACAGGTGTACTGACCTGTGGCTGTGATACACGTGTAGTGACCTGTGGCTGTGATGCAGCCGACAGGTGTACTGACCTGTGGCTGTGATACAAGTGTACTGACCTGTGGCTGTGATGCAGCCGACAGGTGTACTGACCTGTGGCTGTGATACAGGTGTACTGACCTGTGGCTGTGATGCAGCCGACAGGTGTACTGACCTGTGGCTGTGATGCAGCCGACAGGTGTACTGACCTGTGGCTGTGATGCAGCCTACAGGTGTACTGACCTGTGGCTGTGATGCAGCCTACAGGTGTACTGACCTGTGTTTTCTGTATGATGAGGCAGAGCAGGAACATATACTATTTAGTTCAAACAGTTCATCTCAGCTGCTGAACTTATAGCAACGTTCAAACAGAAACATTGTGATAGACCTGTTCTCATTGTCGTATTTAGATCTGATTTGACATTTGGAAAATAGAAAATGTTCAGTAGAGACAGATCTCTGTAAAGTAGGTGTGTTGAGTCATTTGTGTTCAGTCTCTTTAGTGCTGTAATGTGCAGGTCAATCCTTATACAATTGTTGTCATTTATATTTATTTTCATGCTCAAAATTTTTTGTTTTTAAAATGTATTAGTGCTTTTACATGACAAACAGCAATGTAATTTCTTTCATAGTCAACTTTATATAATAGTAATAATAGGTCACATATCGTTTAAAAATGTTTAAGACTGAATAGGGCTCATTAATAGTCAGATAGATTGGCATATATTCATATTATATTTCCTATTATCATCTCGTGTCGGGTTCTCTCAATTCGTGAGTTTAGTGTGGAATGGGCATATGCAACTTTCCATTTGTTTTTTTGCAAAAGCAAAGTTTTATGAATGAGGCCCCTGATACCTGTCTTAGCTGAGCACATGGCATGTGCTGTTTGTTTAGCTGCAAACCAAGGCAGGCAGTCTTCTGAGCTCTTCTTCTAGCCTTGAAGTGGGGAGCATTGCCTTGAATCACAGATTCTAGCAGGACCAGCAGTGGAGGGGGTCCCACTGTGCAGAAACTTTGTGTTTGGTTAAACTGGACAGACTGAGAAAAGTATGATCCAAGATTGGTCTTAGACTGGCTTCTTGTAAAATTCTACATCATAAATCTGTATCCGTGTAGCATGGGATTGTGTGAGTCACATGGTCTCATGCGTAATGAAATTTAAAATTAGGACAGGGCAATTATGTGCAGCAAACACCAGGGTGCTGCTATACATGAAAATACAAAGATCCCATGAAGGAGAATAGAGACTTTCTCTCACCACTCATAATCTGATCGTATCATTGGTCAAAAGAGAAACATCCATTTTGTCCCTAGAGAAGTTCCTTAGTTAATGCCTCTTAATTTGGCCTGCCAGCATTATGAATGTGTTTTGTTGTCTCTTCCTAGAAAATGCCCTGCTTGATGTTTCCAATTTCTGCCACCCTCTCTCATTTAGCAGTCTGTGCAGGCCATGTGTGTAAAACCACATAGCGTGTGTCCCCTCCCTCACAGTGTGGGGGTGTATCTGAAAGCCATGGCCTGAGTACCTGACTCCTGAAGAATGGTTATGAAGGGCCTGCCATTGTAAGTGAGCTACAGATTGGTGAGGTTGAGTACATTCAAGAGCTGTAAACCAGGAATTTTGTTCTGACCTCATGAGAGGCTGTGCCTTGCCATGCCCTGTGCACCACCTCCATTTAGGTTCCACACTCATGCTATCTCTGTTTGAATATCTACTGACGGAAACGACCCTGAGCAAGGTACTCGGCTTCAAAAGCACTGCAGCTACCTAAACGGTTGTAAGGTTTTTTTGTTCTGATAGGACAACAGTGTCTGGCATGACATGTTGTAATGCCATTAAAACAGGCAGGTCTTTACATTTTTTAAGTGGCTGATATAGTTGGCATTTTATAAACGTGCTGTACTGGAAGGAAGGATCGGGTGCAAGTGGGTGGGACTATACGTGCTGTTGGCAGTGGAAAATCCCGAGCCCTGCCAGTCCCAGTCCTGACATCTTGCGATTGTGGCATGTTGATGCTGGCTGTCCCTCCCCACTTAAAAAAAACTAGATTACTTATTAACTTGTAAGGATAGAGTCTGTGCAGTTATACCTCTGTCCAGGTGCCTTTTTGTGCTCTCAGGCCATAGGTACAGGTGCTCTCACTTGTCTTCCTGTAGTTACCTGTCTCTCTGATGGGCTTGAGTAGTTTACACTTTCACATGTTCATATTTCACCAGATCAAGTGAAACTGAATGTTTTGTTCAAGAATTGAGCACTGGATCTGTGAAACAGAGTCTATTTATGTATTTTATTTATTTAACTCTCCCAGACTTTGCCACCTTTAATGAGGTGTGGCATTTCCATGTAGAATTCGCATCAGTCTTTTGATACACTCACATGGGGAAATATGTAGTGTTACAGTTACGCACTGTAATGTCTCCTTTCAAGGCACCATTGGTTTTGGTGAGGTGCCCTCCTTTGTTGTATGAGACAGGGCTGCTGCAACAAATAGTACTCTGCATCGCTCACTCTGAATGTCAGGGCTCTTTGCTTCAAACAAACATTTAATACTTGTATATTTATATCTTTCAGTGTCTTTGAAACATTTAAGATGTTAGCTGATGCATTACTATTAGGTTTTACCAGCAAGGTATAACTGAGTATCATCAGCATAGGTATTGTTGATTTTATACTTGTGTATAATATTACCTAAAGGTAACAACATGTTAAGGGAGAAGAGTACTGAAAAGTAACCCTAACCCTAGCTCCAGCCCCTCTCATTGTCCCAACCCTAACCCTAGCTCCAGCCCCTCCCACTGTCCCAACCCTAGCTCCAGCTCCTTTACTTTTGGTAACCCTAACCCTAGCTCCAGCCCCTCTCACTTTTATAATCCTAACCTTAGCTCCAGCCCCCCTGCTTTTTGTAACCCTAACCCTAGCTCCAGCCCCTCTCATTGTCCCAACCCTAACCCTAGCTCCAGCTCCTCTACTTTCTGTAACCCTAGCTCCAGCCCCTCTCACTTTTATAATCCTAACCTTAGCTCCAGCCCCTCTCACTTTTATAACCCTAACCCTAGCTCCAGCCCCTCTCATTGTCCCAAACCTTACCCTA
Organism: Chitala chitala; assembly: GCA_025773905.1. Taxonomy (NCBI): domain Eukaryota; kingdom Metazoa; phylum Chordata; class Actinopteri; order Osteoglossiformes; family Notopteridae; genus Chitala; species Chitala chitala. The sequence continues at coordinate 19,899 of JABJVR010000958.1, forward strand.
GCTCCAGCTCCTCTACTTTTGGTAACCTTAACCTTACCTCGAGCTCCTCTACTTTTTGTAACCCTAACCCTAGCTCCATCCCCTCTCATTGTCCCAACCCTAACCCTAGCTCCAGCCCCTCTACTTTCTGTAACCCTAACCCTAGCTCCAGCTCCTCTACTTTCTGTAACCCT
>JABJVR010000959.1:0-12348 GCA_025773905.1 Chitala chitala
TATTTTTTGATGAAGTACAAAAGCTGGATGAAGATCCCCCAAGTGTGATAATTCCACAGTTTTTGCCAGGGGCTGTATATAAAATCCCTTGTTTCACTGCCCCTGATAAAGCATTCCTAGTCATTGGCAGCTGTTTGTGTTTTTGATTATTACAATTTGAATGCAATTAATCATTACCAGATTAAATTAAACACTATGCCTAATTATCCAGACATTTCCTGCTCTGACTCTACAGTTACAGGGATGTTGTAATGTGTATTTTTTGTTACAGATCTTAAAGCACAAGAGTCTCACTTTAACTTTCTTCTTTGTAACTCCTATTTTCTCTCAATTAATTAAGACAGCTGAGTGCAAGAAGATGAAAATAATCAGGAGGAATGCAGAGAAGAAGTGAGGTAATTGATATTTAATTCAGATAGCGGCGAAATAAAATGAATGAATTGGTTGGAAGAAAAACCTGCACCCACTGGGGCCACCAGGACTGAGTTTGAGAACCCCTGTAGTAATTACTTGTTACTTTTCTTACAAACCTGTAAATGTAACAAATATGTTTCTAATAAATATTTGCTATTTAGTTTTAAAGTCATTGTGTACATTTAATTCTTTTTTTTCCCAACATAAAACTGTAACAAACAAAAGAGATGTCTTTAGTGGTCCTGGTGTATGTCTTCCTTGTTTAGTATTTTTATTAAATTTAATGGGAAATAAGGTGGCATGAATTTTCTAATGCTTCTGCAAACACGTTTTCTCTTTGTTTTTATGGGTTACTGAGTGTAGATTGATCAGGGAAAATATAAATTTAATTCAATTAAAATCAGATTTACAATGCAAAGTGTGCAAAAAAAAGTGGCAGGGTCTGAATAATTTCTGTACTGTTTGACAAGACGTCTTTGTTTTGGAAAAGCATTCTAAAGAAGTGCTTTGGAGGAGGCTGTTCTTTTCTTTCTGCAGTAATGCTGTGGGTCGTCTTCAGTCTCCTTAATATCAGCCTTTGTCACTTCATGGTTGTCAATAACTTTGGACATGATATCACTCATTTGCTTCTTGGGAACCTGAAGTTCCAGCCAAGTGCTCAGATGCGTCTTCTTACTGTCTCCAACAGCACAGAATTCACCGCAGGTTCCTCACAAAATAGCCGCAGCATTTCCATGATACAGGCAGCATGATAGCCTCTCACTGGTTTCGCCTTTCGCCTGTAACAGTGAGAGGAAGACTTGGCATCAGTATTCTGAGTGTGATTAATGCACCTCAGGTTGTTTTATGTTACAATATTTAGTCTCTTGGCAGACACTTTCATCGAAGGAGATGAATGTATCCAGTTGAAGGCAAGCGTTTGGGCCTCCTTGGCCAAATTGCATGTTTTGTTGTATTTCTAAGAAAGGGAAAACAACCTGTGCTGTGAACAAATGTGAACATGGCACATATCTGCTTATTTTAATGTGCGGTTTTTGTATTTTTGTGTTCAACCAACTGAAATAATGCTAGAAAAAAAGTGATAAAATTTTACAAAACATATGGTACGCAACCAAAATGACTGTTATGTTAGTGTGGAAAATGAAAGCAGAAATAAACTATTTTTATATTGCATCACTCAATAACTTTGAAATTCACTTCAGCAAGTAAATGCTTTACAAAAAAATTTAATTCCAACTGAACAAGGCTTATTACACTAACATTTATTTTAGATTGAATTAATTTCATTTTCAAACCATTTGTGAAATGTTTCAGTCATTATATATATTTTCCCAAAACACATTTTAACTCAAATAGGCTTATGCATCATAAAACTGAAACTGTAATACCACAAACTACTCATTTTAACTGTGCAATGAAATGGGTGACTGGGGTAAGAACATTTTTCTCTTCATTATAAAAAAGAAAATATGTTCTGCTAAGCAGAGAATGAAAAACTTTCTATTTTTTAAAACACATCCCGTACACAAACTAAAAGTACTAAGAATATTTTCAATTCTGCTTCATACCCAATTATTTTCAGAACCTGTAAACAGATTTTAAAGGTTTCCCAACAATCCTCTGTAGTTTAGATTGTTGTCTTTAAACTAGGCAATACTTCACTCACTACTAAAGACCTTTGGGTGTTTGGGAAAGGTAACATGAATCAAATTAACCTATTTCCAAAGGGCTCAACTATATGTTACAAAGTAGAGTATTGGCATATATAATTATGAGAATGTCATGCTGATGTATAGTGACAGCAGAGCAGTAACAGGGAAATGCAGTAAAATGTACCATCACATATTACATACAGCTGCCTTAAGATTCAACACTGACAGCTGCCAGTGTTGTCTTTGTGTTTTCTGTTTGTCACTTTTTAGATTTGGTGTTTTTGTGGTGGTGCCTGGTGTTAGAGTCCAGTTGGTCCTTTCCTTGGACGTGTTACATTTGTGTGTTGTTTGGTAATTCTTGCTTTGTGTTTCGTTGAGGTTTCCACATGCCCATTCCTCCTCTGTGTACAGTCTTTTTGCTTATGCTCAGTTGTGTTAGTATATATTCCTTGTTATTTTTGTACAAATTTTTGCTAATAAAATCCTGTTTGCGACTAGAGCTCTCCTGCCTCAGTGGATCCTGTCCTGCCCAATCACGACAGCTAGGTACACAAGTCAGGCAGCAAGGGAGCTTCATTGGTTCTGGATTGCAGTGCTATACTTTGCTCATATGCTGTATACTGACCTTCATATTTTTAAAATACTATATTTTCTTCCTTTTTGTAGTGTAGCCAATTATCCCAACATAGCAGTGATCAATAATAATTAACAGGGGCCTGCTAATGGCTCTTGATAGATTGTCAGTGTTGCATCACTGCTTTGTGAAGCTTTTAAGACTGCACCTGCAACTCTGCCACCCTAAGCAATTCCATCCCATACAGTAATCTTCAAAAGCAGCTCTCAATAATGTAATTGGTTACTTGGAGGAAGCGAAAGGCGTGTTGTTGAGCCCATGCTGTAATTAATCAACTGGCTCCCGCCTTCCTTTGAATCCGCTGACAGGCAGATATCGCTCCCCCACTTGAGATTTCCTTTAAATACATCTAAGAGTGATTATCGCATAGGCTCAGGGGCTGCCAGTTCAAGCGTGTGTCGCAGGACGCACTCAAGGAGGTCGATTTCATGCAAAGCAGAAGCTGACGCTGGGAGAACCGTAATGCAGCAGATGCAGATGAACACTGGGGTTGGACAGACTCGGCCGCTTGTGAAGACGCCTGCTCTCAAATGTTAACGTCCCGATCGTATTTTATTCACACGTGACAATTTAGTGCTCCTCGGGCGTGTTTAATCAGGCACGTAGATCAATGTTTCTGCTGACCGCATGTGACAGGACATAGAAGATCGGCGTGAATTATATCTATCTTCTGGAAGGCCTCACACAGACTGGCATGTCCCCAAGTGTTCTGACTGTTCAAATTATTGCATGTTTCAAAACATTATTAAAAGCAATGCTCTGGTTGGGTGAGCTCTCCCCAATGATAAAAACACATCATAAAAGAAACCCGTGGTGGGCTGGCCCCCTACCTGGGGTGTCCCCTGCCTTGCGTGCTATGCCTCATGGGCTCCAGGCTTCCTGTGATGCTATATTGGATAAGGAGGTTGAGTGAAGGGATGGATGAATAAAAGAACCTCCCCTTAAACACTAAACAAATTGTGGAATGTTTAAAAGGAAAACTGAAGCAGCTGCTCACATGTACTTTTCTTTACATGAATCGTATGCTATTATACAAATCAAAATACACAGCATGTACTTTTCCAGTGTTCAAGCTTTTATTGAACCAATTCACTTATATTCTTTGAGAGTGGAAGAACCAAGTGCCTGCTTGGACCTGCAAAATGCCGCTTATTACTTTTTGAGTTTTATTTCTGTGTTGCATGCAAAGTACATATTTTTCTTTCAAATCAGCCTCAATTTTGGTCTATTGTCTTACGCCTCCATAGAGAACACAGATTTATGTACCGGTAGAGTCAACCAGCAAAAAGTCCTTTACCCCCATCTATTCATGCTTCGAGTTTCCATTTAGCTCAGCAGATCAGGACTTTTCTTCCCTTTGCCACTGGCTGCCATGTCTGTCTCTCCCTTGCCTTAAACTCCTTATGTGTTAGAATCAACTCTCCTCCTTAAATTAAAAGCAGTTCACAGCTGGTATCAAAAGCAAAATAATACTCATATTGTGAAAAAGACTTCAGTGGGTTGGTGTCCTCTTCAGGGTGTCCCCTGCCTTGTGCCATAGGTTGCCTGGAACAGGGTCCTGAAAAATGTTAGTTTCCACTGACCACCCACCACCCAAACAGGGCAAGCAGTTTGATAAGAGATGAATGAATGGATAGATGCTAAAAGTTAACTGAAATAATAATAGATAAACTTGATGATATTTGATGGTCAAACAAAAATGTCATAATGTAAGATGCTTTACATAATAGCTTAAAAATATTCATCATTTCTGCTGGATGTTTCCTAGTACTTACCTTTCAATTTCACATGAAAAGTCTTGCTAAAAATACTGGGTGTATTTTGCTGATCTGACGATGAGCGTGAGCTCTGGAATTTTGAGCAGGCATCTCAGTGCAATCAGTAAGGGGATCCCTAATGAATCACCGGGCGTTTCAGCTTGTGCTCATGTAGAGAGCCGGAGTGAATGGTAAGCAGTGATTAGTCACGTCTCTGGCCATCAGTGGACAGCTTCTAGATTAGCGATCCTCTCCTGCCCTGCGAGCATCAGCATTTCAGTGACACAACGAAGACTCTGCACTGCCTGACAAATGCTGCAAGGCAGCCTTCCATCTGCAGACAAATGTCTGAGCAGAAGTTCCAGCCGGACAGCTGTCTGTCAGCGTCATCTAGTGTTTACTGTACATTTTCCACACTCTAGCCTGCGCTGCTACACATGGTACAACATATATATACCTTTGTACATTCATTGTTTCTGTGTCATGTAGATGTTAAGGCTGACACAACAGTAAATATTAAATCCATAATACATTAGCATAGAACATTGAATAATTGACAAAAAAAAAGCCACATGCAGACTTATGAAGTTGGTCAGAAAATGTGCTGGTGAAATTGCCTTGTAGAGTGTAGTTCTGCATTGCACTTCTGAATGGTATAAGGAAGTTGCATCTATTCTGTAATCCCATTGCATTTTAGTTATGTTCCACTTTGCTTCTCATGCACAGCACTAAAATATACATGTTAAATTTCTTCTAACATAAAGCAAAGATTTGCTTGTCCTACACCTTTGTGAAGTGCCTTGGGGAAACTTTGCTGTGAAAAGCATTTTATAAAAATAAATTGAATTGTTCTTTCTTGATTACAATGGCATTGATAGAAGTGCACTGAATGTGAATTTCAACTTTAAATTTTAATGTAGCCATGTAGATCGATACCTATAAATCTAAAATAACTCATATCTCATTCTCTCTTCCCTCAGTATTAATAACATTAACACAGCTTTTCTGAAAATCATTGATTTTGTTTTATATCCATTTGCATCAACACTCTTTATAAAGCACCAAAGCCAAAAGTGTTTCTTACCTAAAATGCTTTTTTGGTCAATGTTTCAGTTTATTGAGTCTTTCACTCTTGTGCTGAAGTCCAAAGCACTCCTGCTTTCCTGCATGTCAACAGAAGCAAAGACAGAAAAAAAGTTATAATAACCGTACAATGTAATTTTTTTTTTTTTTTTAAGACCGAGAATCATCAGAAGGTGGCAGTTGGAACAAAATGGTTAACTAAAATATCACCATATCCCCAACAGGGTCTCTGAGCATGCTCAGTGCACTTCCACTGTCTAACCCCAATATTACCATATCCATAATAGTGTCCCTGAGCATGCTCAGTGCACTTCCACTGTCTAACCCCAGACCTAGTGAAGGTTAAGGGCTTGTCCCAAAACATAATTCTGCCAAAACTCCACCTACTAAAATAATTGTGTCAAAATCACATCCCAAAAATACAAAACCCCACCCAATTTGTTCCCCTGCTTATCAATGTAATTTAATTATATTAACTTCTTCCAGAGTTTCAGATGTTAAACTCATAAAAGTCAAGCATAACCAGTGTTGTTTGCACAAAAACAAAGCAAATCCAAAGAAATTTACAGGGAAGACAAAGGTAACAGTGGCATCTTACAGAAGTGTCACTATAGCTTTTTCAAGAGGGGTCTTATCCAAAAGTTTTTTTAAATGGTCTCAAAATCTGTATTTATTATTGTTTGATTATTGTAGCATATTTGATTGTTGTAGCATGTAAAATGAACAGTGAAACTACCTATTGAAAACAGACACAAACAGATGGTTGTCTCTTACTGTTTTGAACATATATTACACATATTCAGATTAAAAATCACCATAAATACAATAGTCACATTAAACTCCATGTTTTTGCAGCCCCACACTATGTAACCACATCGTTTTTATATTTGATGTAAAACAATGGCCGGTTTTAATAATGAAGCTGTATTTAAAATTATATGAGGTATGGCTTTTTTAATGTTTCAAAAAAGATAGATGAAACACCCATTTTTTTTAAATTTAAAGCATCACTTGTGATATGCAATTAGATGTGCAACATTTAATTATTTCGCTCTCCTGTAAATGCACATTTTCATACCAAGAGAAGCTGACATTTTTCAGCAGCATTAAGTATCACTTCACTTTTGTGGGACCTACACATGGTAATATCAGATTCAGAAATAACATTTTTAATATTTGAAAACTGACATTTGGAGTTTAGGCACAAACATGGCATGGCTTTGGCACAATTATACTTGCAGAGCATGGTTTTGGCAGAACTAGATTGGGAAAAAAGACATGGTCCACTATATAAGAAATGCTTAATCAATTTCAGTTTTTTACCACTTTGCTGTGACTATTCTGTTCAAAACACAACAGTTCTCCATTCCCATTTGGGGCTTTTGTCAAAACATCCAGAGGTTAAGCCCTGGAAGCCAAGGCTGGCTCTACACTGAAAAGGGGCCTTGGAACCAGACTTGGGAATTAATATATTCAAGTGGATCCTGCTTAATCCTTGGTAACATATATATAATATAAATTTATTCAGAAAAAAAATGCATGCTATAAACATGAGTAAAAATGTAAAGACCTGTAAGCTATGTCACATCCAGAAGATGAAATATCATTAACTAGCTATAACTCATAACAATAATAACAATAATGAATAGCTGAGATGGCAGTAACATGCACTGTGATCCCATGCCAGAGAACCTGGTACCCCAGAGGGAAATGGACTCAGTGTCTCAGGCCTCTTAGTAGGCAATATCTTTATAAGGCTTTCCTTTCCTTTATGTTTTGCCTGCAATTACTCACTGTAATTATTCGCATGGCTAACTTTGATTACCTCTTTTTTTATTTTGCTCAATAAGTATTTTTCTGGGCCTGGGTTTCACTTTGGCTGCAATCCCCCACGACATGCTAACCAAATCATTGGAGGTTATTCTGGGAATGGATCCAGAAGAGTACAGTTTGCATAGGTCCGCAAGGGCAGAAGCAGTCAGAGCTGTCTTGCTGAAAGGCCCGATCAGACTGGAACGAGAAGAGAACTGATGTTCCATAACACTCCGGTGATGCAGTCTTATAGCCAAGGTGCAAGAAGCTGGCCTCCCTGATCAGTTACCTATCAGCCAGTCCTGATACTCCTGTGAGGCTTTACAGGGTCACATAGTCATGAAATGACAATGTCTTAAATTTCTACATTCACTGAATCCTCACCCTTTGGATGTAGATTTATATTACATAACAGTGCTGTAATGCAAGATACATACATAGATACATAGGAAGGTTCAAGTGGAGCGCTATGTTAATTAATAAAGTGTGAAAAAGGTGCAAGTACATAAGAATGCAAGACACATAAAAAGTCTGGATCAACATCTAGGCAACAAGGTCAAAGTTCCAAAAAAGGCAGCCTGTGAAAAAAGCAGAAGTAACACGGGTAGATTTTTGGTACAAGGAAACAGGTGCGGGAGCTAGGTAAAACACTGGGAGTACAGGTAACGGCATACAAACAGGGGTTTGAAAGCCAATGCTTGGATCAAATGGGAGGATCAAATCCTAAGGAGGACCTTTCTCTTGTATTGAAAAAGTCATTAATTCTGAGCATCCTCTGTAAGTATTCCACTGTATGAACAGGCAGTATGTTGAAAATGTTCGGCCATATAACAAAGGGTTCTGTCTAATCCTATACATTCTGAGGCATGTTTAGTGCTGGGACGTAGCCAGGTGGACTTAAGAGGAAATGTACTGTGTCCTAATATTCCTCTGAGTGTTGAGGAATCACGGTGCACAGCTCAGAGAGGTCCACATGTAATGAATTGATCATGAACAGACAAACATGAGTAAATTGAATAGAAACATCTAAATGAAAATGAGTTGTTTTTTCCCATTCATCTCAATGGGTGAGCATGGTTTAATTTTATTTCCACTGGTTTATCAGAGATGTGTCACTGTTGGCTGTGAATAGCCAGCTGGTGGCTGGTGTACGTGGAGTTATTGGTGGACTCGACACTGTGCTAGCTCCCGTTTAGCATCAAATACAGGACTAATAGTTCAGCCTAAGCCGTTTACTGCATGAGAGCAACAGAACAATTCCTGGTCTTAAAGAGTTGCCTTACAAGGAGTGTTTGGAAACACACAGTCTCTAGAGTCTCAAACAAAGGCAAGGCAGTGGCTCAGCAGACACATCATTCGCAGACACAGATTGCTAATGGGAACAGGCAGCCTGGCTGTAATGATTACTTCAGCCTTGATTCAACAACAGGAGACCACATATGGAAACTAGTTCAGGGTTTGTTGAAATGATAACACAGGATAGATTTTTTTTTTATGAATGTAAAGAAAAGCATTCTCATTAATGTAGTGCAAGTCAGCTCTTAGATTTGTATTTTGTCAACTTAAGGAAATATTTCAAGTAATAGCTTATTTAAAGAGCGCCTGTCATGGACATAAGTGCAAAGTTACAAAGTGCTGTACATAAAAAACAATAAAACTAATAATGCAACAGAGATGTAAAAACATAAATTGATACTCAATGGATAAAAACAATAGTGTCAACAAAGAAAGGCACATAATTAACCAAATGATAATTTACACAAAAACATCTTTAGCTACTTATTGAAAGCATCAACAATGCCTGCTGTCCACAAAGTTGGACAAAGGCTGTTGCACCATCTTGGCACCACACACTGGAAGACATTATTGCTGTATGTATTAAGCTTTGTACATGGCTCAGTGAGAAGGCCCTGCTGAGATGATGTAAGTGATTGACTAAAGGTATGTTGGTGTAGAAGATCAGAGATATATTGAGGGTTTAACCATGTAGAGCTCTAAGAGTAAGTATTAAAACTTCAAAATGGATTATATATTGTACCAGGACCCAATGAGGAGAAGCTTATATTGGGCCAATATGGGACCACTTAACCATAGTGGGTAAAACTCTATCAGTGGCATTTTGAATAGATTGAAGGTGTAGCAGAGGGTCTTGTTTAACCAAGTGAATAAAGAATTACAGTAATCAAGATGTGTTGAATTAAATGCATGAATCATCATCTTCATATTAATTTTGGACACTATTGATCTTAGTTTTGAAATACTTTACAAACAATAAAAACAGGAGCGAGACAAGGACCTGACATAAGTATTCAAATTCAAAAACTGGTTGAATGTAAAACCCAAATTCTGAACACAAATTTTAGAGTTGAAAGAGGTAGTTTAGCCTGACACTGATCTCTGTGTAAAAATTTGGTGGAGTATTAATTAAAGCCTCAATTTTATTAAAAAAGTTGTAAGAGGTTAAAAAAAAACAGAAAAGCTGAATATCATCAATATAAACGTGATAAGAAATACCTTTAAGATGTTAAAATTCTGGCTAAAGGCAAAGTGTAAAAAGAAAACAGGTCTAAGTACAGATCCCTGCAGCAAGTGCTCATCCAACCTAACTGAAAACATTCTGTCTGTCGGGTAATAAGTGAACCAATCAAGATGCCCGCGCAATGAGTCTGTTCATGAAAATAGTGCAGTCAACAGTATTAAGTGGTGCACTGAGATCTAAAAGACCTCACCTGCATCAGTAGCCACAAAAAAATCATTAAAACCTTATGGAGCGCTGTTTCTGTGGAGTGTTGTTGCCACACTGATAAGCATCTAAAATTTGATGTTTGTTCAGAAAGCCATAAATTGTATGTCAACCACCTTTTCTACTTACTAATGTGAAGAGCAGAGGGGAATGTGCTTTTTCAACTGCAGCCCTCAAACTCTGGAACAATCTGCCTTTATGCATGATACTGGCTTCTTCTCTCAAAATTGAAGACCCACCTGAAGAGTTTTCTGTATTCTGTGGCATTTCAAAAAGCATAAACAGATATTCCTACAACTAACCTCCCAATGATAGTGGATCCTTATTGTACTACTATTCTATCATTTTATGACATGATTTAACTGTTTTCAATCTGATATTTTATTTTATTGATTTATTCTATTGTTAAGTTTAAATTTTATGCTTAGTTCCTTGTAATTACCTGTGCATCCCTTTGGATGACCTTGATGTGTTAAATGTGTTATATAAATAAACTGACATTGATTGACACTACTAGGTACTAACTACCTATGCTTACTGTAGCAATTGCTGTGCTTAAACATTAAACACCAGAAGTTTAATGTGGAATGCCATACCATTTCAAGGCACTCTGTATGGACCAACTATATAGTGTTATTTATATGCAGCCTGAGACTGTACACAACACTATATTAAACATTATGACCCCATTATCTAGAACAAGCAGATCTAAGCAGATATTGCTGGATCAGCCAATGTGGCTTGTCTGGATATGCATGACCTTAGTGGCAATATTCTGTCAAACCAATACAAATCCTGCCAGAGGTGCACATCATGACAAGTGACCAGTGCCTCTTTTTTTTTTACATGTATATCATTTTAAGAGCATGGCAAAAAGGAAGCATTGCTGAGAAACAGGCTTTAAAAAAGAGCTTTATTGTGTGGCTCACTCCAGACAAAGGGAATATTTCTGTGTTTAAAACAAGCCATGTATGGGCCCTGTTTCATAACACTGTGAACCAAAAAGGGGTTTAAGAGGAAAGAAGACCAGACGATCGGGGAGCAATTCTGGAAGGAGTCAGTGAAAATGAGCAGGATTCGAGGAAAAGCCAAAGACACAGCAACATCTGAAGAGAGGATGCTGGCGAAGGCTTTAATGGTGTTTAATTAGCTTCAGGCCAGAAGGCACAAGGCAGAAGGTGGCTTAAGCCTTGCCCCAAGCTCATTAAAAAGTGACGATGACAGTAAGGGTGGGGGGGACACTCTCTGATGTCAGTGCTGGAACTATTGTCATTGCAGCAGTTTCATCTGTCTTTGTATGCATTTTTTACCTTTGTTCTGTATGCTTTCATTCAAAATGCTACTACAAGTATGCAGATTGTACAATTTTCAAAGCTTTCTTACTTTATTTGTTGTATTTACACAATTTCATTCTTTGAAAACAACTCAGGGAAAGCATGTCCCTGTGTGTGTAACAGCAGAGCCAGGCTTTACACATTGGTGTAAATTAGGCTGGCTGTCACCATGCAGGGTATTGTGGTGGTATAAATAAAAACAAGAGGAGAAAGTGACTTATGTTAAAAATCTATCTGTCAATGGCAACACTCAATACAATGTACTTACATGCATGTTTATTATTGTCTGGATTAGAATAAAGTTAATATCTTACAGAACATAATGCATATTTGAAATACAATTCAAATAACATACGACTGATGGTTAATTATTGAACTGTTATTCATTTACTTCAAAGCCATTCGATAATTTAAAGTTCCATAATTTAATTTATTCCATAATTTAAAGTTCATTTACTTTACAAGCCCAGCTTTAAACTTTCTGGAATTCAGAAAGGAAAGTCTGTCATGACATATATACAAGAAATCCATATTAATCAAGTGAAATAGGTATGGTTAGATCATGCAAAGATTTCTGTGGCACTCTGTGCAAAAGCAGAATTCTACTGTCCATCCCAAGAAGCACAGGGTGCAGGACACCAACCCACCACAGGGCACACATACACATACAACCAAGCACACACTACGGGCAATCTAGAGACACCAATCAACCTAAACTGTTTTTGGACTGTGGGAGGAAACCAGAAAAGCTAGAGAAAACCCACCAAGCATGGGGAGAACATGCAAGCTCTCCACACACACACACACACACACACACACACACACACACGGGGGGGGGGGGGGGGGGGAAAAACCCACAGCCAGGAGGTGGTGGGAGCTGGACCAAAAAACAACCCCACCGGAATTAGATAAGAAAAAA
>JABJVR010000960.1:0-20068 GCA_025773905.1 Chitala chitala
CCTGGGTGTCCCCTGCCCTGTGCTCTGGGATGGGCTCCAGGCTTCCCTGTGACCCTCACCAGGAATAAGCGGTTAAGGTAATGGATGGATGTATATATTGATAAAATATAGGAAAAATGAACTGATACAATATATAGTAAAACACCTGAAATGTACTTTTGTGATCGTGCCTCAAAGCTTAAAAAATCTGAGGAAAAGTGAACGTAGGAATCTATTTACATGCGCTACATGGGAAATGACATGTTAAATAGAATGTGATATTTTAGTCGGGCCTTTTTATAATGCAGGGAAACTGTGTTTCTGTGGAACAATGTGCTGTTAGTTACAGGCCGGCGAACAGCTGCTCCTGTGTCTCCTGGTGTCTCCTCCTAATGGGCCTATCGACATGGGTTTTAGGAAATTATAGTTTGGACAGAACCCCCTGAAAGTCACAACACAAAGGGAAATTGTCACAAGGTGGGTTTTAACATTGAGTAAACTAATGAACACTGTGTTATTGTGTTGTATTTGTAAAGAGGACACAAGAGTAACATTGCCATTAAAATAAGTGTATGGCTGGCTATACAAGCATCAGAATGAAAATAAAATCTGAACACAGAAATTACAGCGGTAGTTGTTTTTTGTTTTTTTTGTGGTAATGAGGCTTAATGGTGTTACATGAAAAAGGATTTGATCAATGCCAGATCCACTTCAACAGTAATTTGTCTCAGTTGTTTTTAAACTACACACAGAAACAATTAGTTGAGATTCTTTACCGCTCTCTGAAACATAATCTTTTCCATCACTTCTCAGAAGGTATCCATGTTATTCTTGACATGGCTTTCTAGCTTTCACCATACTAAGTTCTTCCAGCTTCATCTGGCTTTCATTTACCATAGTGGTCGTGGCATTTTTTTTTAGCCTTTTTTTACATTGAGGAATTTTGTTTGTCCCTTACCTGTTTGTCTCACCTGGAAAACCTGCTGTTGTCATGTCGAGGAGTCATCACAAAACTGACAAGCCTTTAAAGAAGATTTTATCTAGATTTAACATTTTGCTTGGAATCCTGTTTGTGCAAATGCCCGTGTTTCTTCCCCTCCGAGCAGGTCCGTGCCGAGAACCTATGACTTGGTCTGTCCAACGTTATCTATCCATGACAGAGGTCTCGGGTTGCCTCACAAATACCTGACCTGTGTTCAACTTGCAGGCACAGGTCAAGGGTGAGCCTTGGAGTTTGAGGCAGAGAGTGTGCGGTCACGCACAAGTGACCACACAGGAGGCTCATACCGTGCCTCGGCTTATGGAGCTCCACCTGACACGGCAGTGAATGTGCCACGAAAAAGACCGGAACCATCTTCATCGGCAGTTGAGGCGAAATGCAGTCAAAAGGAAACTAATCAGAGAACAGATGGGCTTGCATGCCGAGCGTTGAGTAAGTAGGGCTTTTTTCTTCGCTTGCCTGTAGGTCCTGTAAAGGGCAGCCTCCCAGAGGACAGGACAGGGTCAAGCGTGTGCATCCCCGAAAGCATTAGTCCGACTGCAGGCTCCTGTTAGCGACCGCTAGAATAGGAGCACTCCAGCACACTCTGCGTGGAGCACTCTGCATCATTACACGACACTAAAAATACTGAGCAGGGCAGGGATTCTATTTTCTAATTCAGTGAGGACGAGCTCACACTGTGAGACACATGCAATGATAAGATCTGTGCACACTTGGTTTAAATTTAACATCTATTATTAAGTGCTGCGAGTCAGATTTTATAACCTTAATATGATTATGATAAGCTATTGATGCCCCCCTCTTCCTGCTGTATGTAAGCTTTATCTTAAATTGCTGAAAGCACTTAAATTGGTTTAATGCAGTGTTAAACCCTCAGCATCCCACATTCTTCTCATTATAAATGTAATGATTTTTACGCCTGTGGGACTGTGTACAAATAAATGCACCATGTATTACTGTCATATTTACATACGAGTTTTTGTAAGGAAAGGAAATAACTTTTTTCTTAATAGACGTGGAATTTACAGCTCCATGTGTCAACTGAGTGTGTTTTTAGCAGGGACGTGGCCAGCGAAGGACAGGGGTGGCACCAGCCCCCACCAATTCTGCCTGACCACAGCTAGTACCCCCCTTTACACTACCCTTTATTTAATTAGATAAAGGTTATTTGCTTGTCATTATTCCTTGCTGATGAAGTCAAAATACAATCTTTATGAGGCGGTACCAGCGCCACATTATTGTCCAATTATGAGCTTTCAGTGATCAATATGCACTCGATGACAATATCGAGATAATCTGAGAGAGTTTTGACAATTTTATATGTTCACTTATTGAAATTGTGCTCTAGCATGACCCTTACTAATGATGGAATACATTGGAGTTTGCACTGGTTCACTGCAAACATGCTAAAACATTACGTGTCATAGACATTACATACAGATTAAGGCAATGTGTGTGTGTGTGTATATAACTGAGATTTACAGAAAAACAAGCTTTGTAACATGTAGTTAAGAATCTCTGCGTTTCTTCTCATTGCCATTTATTGTTCTGAAGAATCATGTTTGTATGTAAATTAAGTGATGCATAATTATTCATGAGCCCAAGTGGTATATATGATATAATCTACATGATGATTATAGTACAGTTAACGTATGAACACTAAGTCCTAAGGTACTGTACGCTTTAAATAGAACTGAACAGTTTAAAACACAAAACAGTTAAATCGGGCCATTCCTTGTACCTTTAGTTTTTCTTCTCCCCTGTGTGGTACATTAAATACTCTATATTGTATTGTCCTTTATGCTGAAATTTATTTAATCAACAATGAAATGTGTGGTCCTTGGGAAAAACAAACAGATCTCTGCACTCAACTATGGCCCTATGAGACAGCCTACGTAAAAAGCCTAACTGAGTTCAGAGAGCTACAGTTAGGGCATATTAACACTGAAACTTGCTAGCTAAGGTTAAACCTTTTTTAAGCCAGAGAGATTTAGAGAAAGTCATGCTCTCATTAGTTCTAGGTTAGATTACTGTAATGCCTTGTACAAAAGGTATCAATCAGTCTGCTTTACATTGGCTAAAACTGGTTCAGAATGTGGGATCTCACTTTCTGACTAATACCCCAAAGCACAGTCACATTACTCCTGTTCTCCATTCTCTTCAATGGCTACCAGTTCAATTTAGAGTTAAAGTCAAACTTTTGGCATTCGTCTTTAAGGCCTTCAGTGGCCTGGCCCCAACTTACCTTGCTGACTCCGTACACAAATGCAATTCTAGCCGCTCTTTCAGGTCATCTGAGCAATGCAAGATCCAAGATCAAGATACAAATCCTGGGGTGACTGTGTGTTTTTTGTGGCCGCACGCAAACTATGGAACTCCTTACCTGTCCATCTTTTCACCAGCTTTTGGTAGCTAGCAGAGGGTCACAACAGATTTTCTTCTCCTTAACTCTTAAATGTTATGTCTATTTGTGTGTTGTTTTGTGTTGTATTAATGATTTTATTTTTTGTTCAGCACCTTGGTTCAACTCTACAATTTAGTTGTTTAGGTGCTATAAAAATAAAGGTTGATTTGATTTGAAACACTAAAGGCAAGATAATGTCAATATAAAATGGGCTGTAATGTAATATGCTTAATTGTTAACCTTAACAGCTCCATCTGCCACACGACAGCAAATTAATTAGGAATAATGTTGATCTTGACACAACTGCAGGCAACACTAATGTATTACTATTCTGCAATTCATGTTCTTAATGTATTATGATTTTAAGAATTTGTTTTCAGACTGTGAGACATCAAAGTGTTAATTTCCATAAAGATAAGACATATCAGGCTCTTTTGATTTTCAAAAGCAGCTGTCCATTACGGCACACTGAGACACTGTATATCCTAATTTGCAATAAATATTTCATAGACGTTGCACAACCACGAATCTATAATTCCAGACAATTAAAGATGAAAAAAGTAAAGAATCAGCTTCGTGTAATGCTGGTATTTAAAAAATAAAATACTGGCAGTGATGTCTGTAGTATACGGAAAATTCTAGCAATTACAATTTCATTGTTCAATTATTCAGAATTGATATTATGAAGTGACATTCCATTTTATATTAATACAAATACCTTTTAAATTATGAAGGACATACTTGCTTATTCATAAGGACAGTATGACACACAAAACAATCACAAACGCTTTAGTATGGTATATTTATCAAAGTGGAAAAGGCATCTCATTTTTACAGTCATGGTCTTGTGCACTGGATTTATGTATATCTAATGTATGCTTTTTTGTATTCCTTCATTTAAACAGATAACATTGTTTAAATAAAACATTATACAACACACACCACATGTAATCCTTACCAGATTATCTAAAAAATTATATAGGAAGGTATTCTTTCAAAACTGCTCGATTAAGTGTATTGCAGAATCATGACAGAAACTCACATTTACTCGATAGTACGACTTATCTTTTTAAAACATTAAAATATGGCAAACACACTGTGACATGCTTCTCTCAGAAGACCTGGCTTCAATTTCAGCTTGGTTTGACAGGAGAGATGAGTTGGGTGGCCTCTGGTTAGCCTCTAGTGAAAGCCTATCTGCGTTACATAACCAAAAGATAATTTGACACCTCCATCTGTGATCTGGAGAGGATAGAGCTGTCAATAATACCAAGTGTGAAAGCACAGACTTAACAATAAACTCCTTTAAAAAAAAATAAATAAAATGTGCAAGTCACGGATGTCTTGCATTGCACAAGGGTACGCAGAAAGAGGAAACCCAGATCAGATGTGAAAGGAGGACAGTGATATACACTTGCATCCATCACTATGGTGACACACACCTCTAGCTGTCAGGTAAGAATCAAAGATATTCAGATGGGCGTGACAGCTGTGCATTTGGCAATACTGTATGTTTTTGGAGAGACCATGTGTGCACCGGCAGATGTCATTAAAATAATAGACTGAGATTGTCCAGTTTTCCCCATGGATGAAATTTCATTTGTAAAAACATAACTGAAGGTACACTTGAGGGCGTCACCAATCGCCTTTCAGATTGAGAATTCACGGGATACTACTCGAAAAACATCCGTTTTTTACTATTTTAAATTACACACAGGCATACTGTAAATAATGAAGTGCGATTTTCTAAAAACTTTATACACAGATAAATATGAAAATAATCGTGCGATGGAAATATAAATTATTCTATTTTCTTGATTATATTCTAAATTGTACTTTACGAGACTGTTAATAAAAGGAATATTAAATACAAAAGACAATTGCTTTAAGTTCAGCATTAGTCTTTTCTCTAAACACGCAACAGTTATACTATATAAATTATATAATCACATCTCGAGAGTCTAAATGTTAAATATGTAAATACACTTGCGAATGTCAAATATTTGTAGAACATTAAGTGTTTGTATTAGGCATCGTGAAGTGCAAGCCTTTTGAATTGTAGAGGTAGCACTATTTCTGCCGAGGAAGCTCAAAGCCCGTGAAGCGGCACTGCGGCACAGCCGTATCAATGCGCCTAGTCTTCACCGTGGGATCCTCAGGCACGGACTGGGAGACAAGAGCGCCTTATCTTCCTTACAGGATTTTATTTGTTTGTTGAATTTTTCCTTTTGTTTTCTTTTCGCAAAGAACATTTATTTCCGAATGTCTGCGAATTGCCCGGATGGTCTCGCACTCGCAAGGGTTTGCATTTCTTGGTTTTGCGTGACGTGTCTTGGAGAAAAAGAGGCTCGCTTTGTGTGTTTGTGGAAATAAAGCGGAGCTGAATTGGAGGCAGTGCCAGTCGCTGTTGTGGGCTGGACTGGCCACGGTGCGTGAGATTTACTGACAGAGGCAGACAAAAAGCACTGAGCAGAGATAGCGAGGGAGAGTATGAGAGCAAGAGGGAATGAAATAAGGGAGCGCGAGGGGAGGGGAGGGCAGGGGGGGATAAAAAGATTTTCAAAGATTTGATACAGCTATTTTGTATATATGACAATAGTGAGGAGGGCTCGCGTGCGGGGCATTAGGTTAAAGGGATAGGTGCTTGGAAACGTCTTTCAAAAAAGCAAATTATAGAAAGCAAAATTTTGCTTGGGGCATTGCAAGAGCATGAACAAGGACAGCTTGGGTTTTTTGGTATTAGGTTTCATTTTGACGACATACCAGATCTTGCAAGAAAAATTCAGATGCTCTCGCATAATGCTGATTTGCAGTATTTGTAAAGAGCTGCCGCACAAAGGTTTACTTTTGATTTTGTATTGCATTGTAACCATAGCTACTGGCGTATTACAAAGTTTAAGGAGAATGTTTCATATGATAGATGCTAATTTGGACTGTGTCACAGGGTGCGCTGAAACGTGTTACTTGTCTTTTGATGAACACTCAACAGCTAAATATAAATGAAATGCGGTTCTGAGTGACACTTGTCTAAAAGACTAAATATAGTTTTTTTGTAGCGTGACATTGCGGAAAAATCGCTAAAAATGTCGTTTTGTCGCATCCCGTAAAACCAGATAATTATAACGTGATGACTTCTGTCCGTTGTACTCGCGATTAACTAAAATTACGTTGTGAAGTGTCATCTGCATACGAATACCACGTGAAGTATGCTGAGATGCTACATAAGCCGCCGACGTGACGTTTGAAGATTAACTGGCATTCCAGCGACTGCAGAATATGCATCCAGAAGTTTATCTGGAGCGAGATGGGGCACACGTAAAGCGCTAGCGAGGTGACATCAGCACCACCTGAGGTGTAACACACACCTGTGCACTGGGAGGAATGACATTGGGAACCATGTTGAACCAAATCCTGATATCACGGACTACACTTCAATAGCAGCAAATTAACTGAAGATTTGAATTCAGACGACCTTCCCTAAGTCTTCATCAACAACTGTTTGGGCAGCATCTTTAGAGTAAATCTATGGAAAGTCCAAAGAACACAAACCACTGTATGAAACATTTTGGCGAACGACTTGCCTATTACAACTCAGTTGAATTACAAGTGGAACTATCTAAATGAACTATCAAAAGAAGATGCAAAGAAGAATGAAAGCACCTCAGACTGTATTTTTGTGCAGGGATTTAATGGGTCGTGGCTGAAGGAACTCGAAAGGCCCGGTGATGGTGGGCTGTTTAAATATGATGAAAGGAAATAAAGCCTTTTCACTACATGGCATGCTGGAAATCCACGCACAGTGAAAGCTAACAACCCAGAAAGTTATTATAGTCTCCTTACCTGTTCTGAAGTGGGATATTTATGGTGCTGAAATGTGTCTATACTATGGAAAGTGCGTTTATAATTGCTTGTGTTCTGCCGTTGTGTTGGATATTACTGATGCAAATGAACACAGGAAAATTGTCCCATACAAAAATACCTCTGACTTTTGGAGAACTTACAGTTCAATCATTTTTGGTTCTGAATGTGAAGAAGTGGCTGGCAGGCTGAAGAAAATGAATAATATGAGGCTAAAAGCTCAATTAATTGTGGATTTTTATGGGTACAATTTAAAAACATTTAAGCGTTTTAGGGGCTGTCTGTGTCTGGAGGAGGAAGCTATTTGGAAGGCCTCTTTGTGATAACCTGAAATGAGAAGTTGCTGAGATTTGTCAAAAGAAAGAGAGCATATTTCAGACGCTGAAGTGCACAGAAGCACTCTATTATGAAACAAACCAGGATAGTCAGTTACACTGCTTTATGAACTAATGAAACGCCAGGAAATAGAAACTTCAATAAATAATTAAAGCTTTATTTCAAGGAGATGCAATGCTGGGTCAGACTGTTAAAACATTGTATAAACGGCACTTATGAAAAGGGAAAAATGTAATTAGCTGTGCTAAGGGGCACATAATTATACATTGTAAAAAGGATAATAAAGTTAGCAGATGACTTTGAGTGTTCCAATGAAACATTAATTTACCTTGCATTATTAAATATGGTAATTACCTGTGTACAATGAGGCTGGATGAAAGTGTGTGTGTGTGTTCGTTCAAGTGCGTATGTATATGGTTGGGAGGGTGTTCTTATAAAGTATTTTTATGTTTTTTGGAGAGCATGTTGCCAATGTACACTTTTTATTTATTTTTTTAATTTTAGGCGGGAGCAGTGGCAGTTTGACCTTAGAGGGTGTGGAGTCCGAGAAGACTACGATGACCCTCAACAGTGGACTCACCTTGGCAGGAAGTCAGCTCACTTAGTCTATGCCTGT
Source organism: Chitala chitala (assembly GCA_025773905.1). NCBI lineage: Eukaryota > Metazoa > Chordata > Actinopteri > Osteoglossiformes > Notopteridae > Chitala > Chitala chitala. The sequence goes on from JABJVR010000960.1 coordinate 8,194, forward strand.
GTCTAATGGAATTTGCTCCTCATTTCATCTGTCAGCGTTGCTTCTGACGTCAGAGTCTGGTGGATTTGGATTTGTTCTAGCAGGGGTCCCTGCTCATGGTTTCTGTGGCTTTCACGTTACACTGACTCCAGTCCTGTCAACATTCTGATGATTGCTCACTTGCCTCTGGAGATTCTGCTCTGAGCGCAAGTTCCCTGGCATCTGGTGAACTTGTGTGAACCCCTTTTGGGAGCTGTCTGGTGGAACTCGGATACTTACTGTATCTCCGTGGGGCTGCACCTGGGCCTGGAAATGGATGGCTCCCGGCCCAATGGGCTCCGTAAAAAGAGGAGGTCAAGGTCAGAGCGAGACCGGGAGAGGAGGTCCAAGGGGTTGCGAGAGAACTGCGTGAGGGCAGTGCTTCGCTTTTCCTCGGACTCGGAAAGAGAGGAGGGCAGGAACCCCTCCTCCTCACGGCCCAGACCTCCAAGGAGGAAGAGAAAGGAGTCTACTTCTGCTGAAGAAGACATCATCGATGGCTTTTCAATTTCTGGTTTTATTACACTTGAGGCACTGGAGGTAAGGACAACAGTGTTCTGTTACATAATCGGCCTTTTAAAATACTAATTGACATGAGTTACTGTGCTACCTAAGTTTGTATTTTGCTTAAATCTTTGACTTTTTCATTTCTGGTTTTTGATGTGGAGAATCAGTTTCAGGATATGTACTTTTTAAAAGGATGTCTTTTTTGCCTCTGGAGACCAGATTCCTTAGAAATTTTTTCCTGTAGGAAAAGTTCCTGTCTGTCAGTTTTTGGCCTGTTTTGTACTTGCTGGTGATGTTGGATAGAGTTCTGTTTGGATTGGTTCTGCCTGTAATACACTTGTGCAGTTCTTTCAAGCTCTGTCCCATGAGGGAATATTATAGTGAATCTGTCACAGACTCATTGGCCTGGTGGGTTTGTTTATGACAGTACTGCACATTGCTGAATTTTGGGCTAAATAAAACTTGATTTAGACTGTTTTCCTGTAAAGCTTTTAAGACCTTTTTTCACCAGACGATGTGGGCTGCCATTATAAATGGTTACTAATGCAATTTTGGGTGTTTTTAGTACTGAATGTGATGTGGGACTTTCACATTATTTCATCCATTATGGTGATAAAACTTTCACAACTGCATGCAAATGTATATAAAAAAAGAAAAACATATGTTTCATATTTAAATGTATTTTCTGTGTGTAGAGTGTTTGTAGTTATTTAGCTGTTTAAGCACAATTCTGTTTTAAATTTATAGTACTTCATTAATCCCTAATGGAAATTACTTCCCTGCCTTTAACCCATCCCCTGAGGGGACCAGTGGGCAGCCAGCCACATGCGGCACCCGGGGAGCTAGCGTTGAGCGTCTTGCTCAAGGAGACACCTGGCTATGCTGGGATTCAAACTGGGAGACTTCCACATCCCAGCCTGATGTTCTATCCATTGAGCAACCAGGCTGCTTAACAGTGAAAAGTCAATTATAAGGCTATCGTGTTCTGGTATTCTTAGTATCATTTAGTGATGTGGTTAGATTATTGTTGGGTGCTGCTACATAAACCCAGGATTTTCTACTTGCCTAACTCAGATTACACAATAAATGGTACTGTAGTATTAATGTGATGCGCTGAGTGTCGGATGGAAAATGAAATGTTTCATCCTTTTACAAATCTTGGTCATTGAGCCTCTTAAATAGTTGGCTTAAATATAAAACATAATTACAGGTTTTGTGCGATCTCGATTATTACAGCCCTGATAAATGGACAAGTGCTGTTTTTCTACAGCTCAGTGGATACGGTGTATATGAAAACTCACTTTTCCGGCAGTCATATTAACCTCACATTCCTCTTTGTGTATGCTAGTTTTATTGCAGCGGATTTCTGATTTCTAGCAATCGAATCTTTTCTTTTCAAAGAAGCACAGCAGTTCTTGGTTGCAGTGAAAACCAAATGGCTGTGGGTGTCAGATGTATTAACAAAAAGGTCACACCATTGTTACATTTTAATTAATTAGTGGTGAGTGATGGGGAGGGGAGCGATGTATTTAAGGAAAGAATGCTTTAATAGATGTAGTGTGGAGTTAATGGCTTTTTATGGAAACTCCTTAATGCGCCTTTAAGATACAGGGTTGCATCTTTTACTGCCGCTTACTGCACGTACAGTATAACTGCCTTCTGCATGACTTGTAGGTAAAACCTTGAGGTTGGTTACAGCTATGACATGTGCTGTTCAGCAGCCTGGCCTCTTCAGGTGATTTCTGTGCTCATCCAGTAAATGCTTCCTGTTTGGCGCTTATATCTACAGCTGCACCAAGGAATGCTACTTTATTGGTGTCAGGTGGCTGCTGTGACATGTTGTTGTGTTATGTTACTGCTGGCAGAAATTATTACGATTTTGTTTCCCGTTTCTTCACCCTACCTTTACGTATAACGTGTTAAGTTCTTGATTGGGCCCTCTGTGTGAAGCTCTAAACTACAGAAGTTATAAGCTTTTCTTTTTGCTCCCACTTTTCGTGGCGATATGTCCATCACAGAGTGATGGCCTTGTGTTGTCTGAAGGTTTAAATTCGAAGTGAGTTCACGCTTGTGAGTTCAGTTGGAGCTCGTGCTCAGTGTGTTCAGCTCTGAACACAAAGTCGCTGATGGCCTTTATCTTTTTTATTAATCCTTTATTAGTCCCACAAGGAGAAAATTCTTTCTCTGCGTTTAACCCATCCCCTGGGGGAGCAACGAGCGGTTGTTTTTTGGCACCCAGGTACACTTGGTGGCTGGGCTCGGATTCAAGCTGGAAGACTTCCGCATCCCAGCCTGATGTCCTACTCATTGAACCACCATATGGGGCAGTATGTACAAAGGGGGGGGTTTGTCAGGTGTAGCTTTTTGGGGGGGGGGAAGGAGAATTGTTTGGCAGCTTAATATGCTGTCTCGCCTAATCACAAAATTAGCCAGCCTCTGCCCTGCTATGAGCTGACCTGGACTGCTGTATTAGATAATTACCATTATAGATTACTTGTGGATTTAAAATAATATAACAGTTTAAACCAACACTTTAGCAATGCCCTGAATATGCATGCCGTGTGTTATTATTATCAACACAGAAAACATAAGGTTTTCATCCCAGATGTAATTTTTACATATTTTAAATGTACACTGTGCAGTGGGTTTGCACCCCTGCCTTCTGCCATGAGCTTTCTGGGATAGGCTGCAGGCCTCCCTTACCCTGGACAGGATTAGTGATTTGGAAAATGAACAAATGTTAAACAATGAAATGTAGAACTGGGATGCTGGTCAATGTCTAGCGGTTATTTATAAACTTATTTCAGTTTCTTACTTTAAACCCACTTTATGTTGCCTTTTGATACAGCAGCTCTAAACTGAATTGTGTGGGCATGGATTCAGTGATTGTTTAACCTGTTTTCCTTTATGAAATCACATTTTGTCAAAAAAAAAAATATATATATATTTAATTTATTTATTTATTTATTTATTTTTAAGGTTATCTGATGCATACACTTTATTGCCTTATTTAGTTTAAGTGTCTGTGTTGCATGCCACAATTGTTATGAGCTACTGTACATTAAGAGACCATCAGTATCCATTTCCATGCTGTTTAAGTGCAGAGTTACATTTCCCAGTCACCACTGTAGTGATGTGATGTCGTGATTTGCAGCTCACTATTAAGAATGAGTCTGTTGCTTTTTGCCCAGCCAGGGTATGTATTGGGTGTAATTCTTCAGGGAGTGGTGGAATTTGTATTTATTTATGTTTTATTTTTGCAAGATATGTTTATAATATTTTCTGTAGCAACCTGAGGGCTTTGATTTGTTGTATACAATATTAGCCGACGTTCTTGCCATGATACTTAAATATTGTGGTTCTGTAGATGTTCTCAGGAGCAGTCATTTTGGAGCTGTCTGTTTAGAGGATTTGAAAGGCCGGGGGGAGAATTGATTAAACACTATACTGTTGAGAGTTGTGAAACTGAATCTATTGACTATTTCGCCTCGTTTCAAACCGCAGAATGATTGTCAATAAAAACAAAAGAAGCCTCAGTATCATGGAAGGAATTGCTCTGTGCCCAGTTTGATTGAATCCAGTGGCAGTGTTAAAAACCCCTGTCTGACGCTGAAGCGTCTGTGAAAGATGACCTGTGAAAACCACTGCCAGGCATGGAACTTCTTCTCTGGCAAGTATCACTTTATTGAGCCGGTGATTAATTTCTCACCTTTGCATTTATTTCAGGTTCTGGCAGTAACAGTAGATATTTAATTTAGATTTTTCAGCTGTCAGAGAGTGATGCATTATGTACATTACTTTTCTGTAGTTACATAGTGATGGACGCGCTACAGTCATCAGTCTAGCACTGTGATGTGCGTATTAAATGCAGCAGTTAGATAATCCAATACTAGAATCTGAAAACATTTTTGTTACCTTATTTAATAAGATGTTTTTTGTATCTTTATGAGGCCTAGGAACTCAGAACTGTCATGCACTTTTGTACTCGTGTGCGTTTGTGCGTGCGTGTGTGTGTGTGTGCGTGTCCTGCGTTGGGTTGGCTCCCCGCCCTGGGTGTCCCCTGCCCTGTGCCCTATGTGTTCTGGGGTGGGCATTTTGCAAGATTCTTGCAGGCAATGTCTTTTAAAATATTGTAAATAAATCATGTCAAAGACTTCAACTTGAAAGCTGATTGATGGCAGTTGAAGTCCAGAGACATGGTGTTCAGTTAATCTCTCAAATGTTACATTGTTGAAGTGAGCATATTGTGTGTAGGTTCGTAAATTTTGTACAGTCTGGAAACGAGCACATTGTGTACAAGTTGGTAAATTTGTTACATTGTAGAAATGAGCACAGCTTGTGCAACTTTGTAAATCTGTTTCTTAGCATGATGGCATTCCTACAAAATAAATTACATTAACATTGGCTCATTGTGACATATAAAGAAGTATATATTTTTTTTAATTTCATATATCAAGTAGATGATCTAAAGTTCACATTTTTTAGCAACAGATTTTGCTGTGTACAGCCGCACTTTTAAATCTCTGACCTCGTAACTTAAATGGTTTATTGTGCATGATAACTCACGAATGAAGAAAGGCAGCACCCCCCCTCCACACACACTGCGTTTGTTTAGCTGCAGTGATAATATGTTTCTTACAGTATATATTGCATAAAAATGAATGAATGGGCAGAAGTGCAGTGGGGAGATGTGTTGATCAGTTAAATTGCTTTTAGGGCCTCCTGTCCAGCTCTCCTGGCATCTGTTCGCAGACATGCATTGCTGCTTTTGTTGCTTTAATTAAACTCTAGAAACAGTTAAGATGATATGATATCAGACATGCTTTTTCCCATAATCAGCAGTCCGATTCAGGATCATGGACCATTAGAGAGCATATCGGCCTTGTTCCTTGGTGTTTTTACAAGCTCAGCCTTTAGAATGGCTGACCTCTTTGGAGAAAATGCAAGAGCGTGTGTATCTTTTTATGTAGCAATTACCGTATGCCTGCCTTCCTTAATTCTAAACCAAAGTGGTTGCAGCCTGGAGATAAGATAGCTGTCATGCTTTGATATGAATCCATCAGCAAATGTCTTTTGTATACATGTTAACTTGCCTAATAAAGATCCTAATAAAATTGTGTGTGTGTGTGTGTGTAAAATATGGCCATATACAGTATTGGGTATATAATTTAATTTCTGAAAAAGCAACTATTAGTGTAATAGACAATAAGGACCTCTACACAAAGGATGGAGTAGTACTTCAGCTTCTCCTGTGGTCGGTTACTTCTTACTGAAAACGGAAAGACTAGAAGAAGAACTGTACATATTAGAGACGCTTCATCTGCAAAAACGATTAAACGTGAGGGTTTTGTTTGTTTAAATGTAAAAATGATTTTTCTCTAACAGAAGCAGCAGTTAATGCTGCAGTCTAGACTAGGAAAGCCTGAATTAGTCTAATGGTTCTGCAGCAGCAGCTTGTAAAATGTAAGTCTCCAAGACACTCATTAATGCAGTCTTCTGGAATGAAAAGATATAGTACCAGACCTAACTGCTGTATTAGCACAGAGGCAAATTACATTTTTATTTAAATATAATTGGCTTGCCTAAGTAGGTTTATAATAATACATTTCATAGATCCGAATGTCACAATCTTGTAGGCCCTGGCCATTTTTCATTATTGTCGCCTCTGAGTCCTGCAAAAAAAAAAAGACAAATGTTTGCACAGGATGGTTTAGAAACGCCATGCCTGAAATGTGACTCATCCGTGTCCTGCACACAAAATGTCTCGAGTGTGTAATTGCCCTAACAATGATCTCTTCACTCGTGGCGTTTCCTCCATGGTGGAGGTCGCAGACGGCGATGGAGGAGCGTGGAAGCGTAGGGGAGTGGGCCGTCTCCACCCATTCTGCTCAGGAATCTTGTTTCCTTCTAGCAGGGAGCAGGCTCTATGTTTTCTTCAAACCAAGGCTGTATCCCTGCTGCTGCTGAGGTAGTGTTTGTCCCATCCTTACATTTTCAGATAACATTCTTCAGTGCCTGCCTTTAATCTGGCAGCTTCAGTGTGTGTGTTGTGTACAGTCAGCTGACGTACACTGCATTCTCACGTAGGTAGAAAAATACAAGTCCAGTTTTACTAGGTTCAACAATTTCTTGAATGCTTAACTTTGTTTTTTTTTTTTTTCTTCCCCCTTTTAAGACATCCTGTACTTTGTGTCTTTGTGTACTCTGAGATGTATTTTTTAAAGCGTGCCGGAGTATAATGGGTGGCATTGCCTGGATTTGTAGGTCAACAGTGCGGGTGAGCTTGAGATGAACCACTGCACGGCCTGCATGTCTCTCATGTCGTGCACCGAAACGGCTCCGTACAGAACAGGGCTGCTCTCATATGCTTTTGAGTACGGTGCAGTTATACCGTACGTTCTGTCAGCGCTGATTTTTTTTATTTATTTATTTTTTGACTGGTTTTATGACTGCTGGCTTTTGTTTATAGAATGGTGAGTGGGCACTTACTGAAATGGTCTTTTCATGAATAAAAGTGGCATTTATTGATGTGTAAAATGTTGAATTTGGCACGTCACTTTTAACGGTCGTATTGGTTCTCCTTTGTTCAAAGTCCTGCCACGAATTTAAATTTAGCCAAAAGCATGTTATTATTACCAGATGAATATGCGCCAATTAGTTTGTTTCTCCATGAGAAGCCTGCATTCATGTGGCCTTTTGCTTTATTTTTAGTGTTTTGACTGACACGCGGACAGCCCTGCCGGTTGGGCCGCTCCACTGTAAACCTCCCAGCAGTGCTTACACAGCGCTAATTGTAAAAACTCTGCAGCTCGTCAGTAGATATCTTTATAAATTTTACATTGCTGAGCAGCGCAGGCCGCCCCGCATGGTAGAAACTGAAGCACTCAGTGTATGATCAATTAAGGGTGCTTTCTGTGGTTTTAAAATGATGACCCACCACATACATATGTGGTGTCTCCATGGCTGCCTTTTGTCAGAGTATGGATTGCTGGAAGTGGCGTTAACCTTATACAGCACGTTCATCAAAAACACATGCAGCCAGTTAAAGTTTGGTAATTCCACAGCAAACACTGCTGTATTACTAATGTACACAGTGCTTAAAACTGACATTCTGAACATGTAGACACAAATATTTGTCTCATTATTCCCCCCCCTCCGACTTTTCAGTAACCTCCTGAAAAGCTGTGGCCTTTGGAGTGAATGCCCTATGAGTTTGTCAGTGCAGAGCTCTGTGGGGAGGCCAGTGGCTAAGCGATGCTCCGAGGATCGGGCTTTGACAGCGGCTCAACGGTGCCGTGCTTCTGTTTCCGTCATGCTTGTCTTCAGCTGTCCCGAGGTTTTAAGTCTGCCTTTTTTGTTTGGCTGTTGTAAAGGCAACTGTGTGATCCTGCAATAAATATGTCAGCTTCCAGACAGCGTCTGAAGGGGGTGGAGGGACCCATGTCACTAGGAAATCATTAGATGAAAATTTAAATGGCTGCTGTTGCCACATCTAAAGTCGCCATGAGGTGTTTTGAAGCCAGCCGCGTTTTTCAGAAGGCGTAATGCGACGTTGTCCATTTGGACTTGAGCCACAGTTGTTTTTAAATGTGTTCTGATGTGAGAAGGATTTCAGTAATTCACTTGATAGTTAGCCTGCATGTGTGTGAGTGTACGTGTGTACGCACTTTTTATTATTCTGTTTTAATGTGAACGATTTAGCCTGGCACATCATGACATGTGCTTCCATCTTTTACAGGCCAAGGGTGAGCGCAGCGTGTGCTAATGTGATTAGCAGAGCAACTGGACTGGGAAACAAGGTCACTGTGTAACACAGTGATTCTCTAAATTAGTAAATAAAAAAAAACAAAAACAAGTGAATCGGCTTGAGATGCCCATGTGGACTGTTTAGAGGACCCCAGAAGGGGTAATTAAATGAAATCTGGATGAATGCATATGTGGGTTCTAATATTGTGCTGCACTGTTATACTTAAATTACTGCTTGAAGACCAGTAATGTTTAAAGTGGCTGTAATTCTGGCTATTGTACTGAAAATGTTGAAAATGTTGACTCAGCAAAACCTTTGATTTAAGGGAAGATTTTGCCACAAGTTTTTGAAAATTGCCATTAAAAAGAAGCTAGACTTCTTTTTTTTTTTTGTTTATGCTGTACAGAATATTCTGTGTATTTTGAAATATTCTCAAGTCTCTGCTTCAGTTGTTACACTTAATGCCATTTTAAAATTCTTGAACTTGTTTTTTTTCCCTGATTACTGATTTCTTGTTATTGTCTGAGCTGTGTGTGTGTGTGCGTGTGCGTGTATAAAATAAGAATAAAACACCACAGGTGGAGGAAATCCTCCTCCAACGATAAACGCTCCCAGATCCAACAGTTAAAAAAAGAAAGTTCCCCATCCTTTTACACACAGTCTCGTTGTCAGATTGTGTTATGTTTCATTTATGATGTATCCATGTTTTTACTACGTGGATCTTTGCTGTTTACTTCATCGTTTCGTCCCAAACGCTGTGCTTGTGGTTTTTTAATAATGTATGACATACATTCTGTTGCTCTACTTAGTCCCTTGGTTAAAGCTTAATGAAAGTGTGTTGTTTCTAATGGGATGAGATTGCTTGGCAAGATGTGCAGTAATTGATTTGAAGCTCTGCAACATATGGGTTTGAGGGATTGAGTGTGGAAGATCCACATTGGGACACCCAGTTATTTCAACAGTGATCTGAACAGGAAGGAAATTATTATCTACGTTTCAAAGGGGCCCACAGTGATATGTTGAAATTACTGGGACTAGTTTCCATCAATTACTTGCAGCACAGCCATTTAACTAACCTAATATCCAGGCTGTATGTGAAATGGACATCCTTTAGACAGTAAGATGTAGATAGTCTGAATTGCTTCCTCTATGCTTATATGTGTGGACACTGATTAGTTCTGAACCACAGCCATTTGAAACATTGTGTTAAGTGACACTAGACTGTAGAAGATGTATGTATAAATGTGCGTGTGATTTTATTGTTATATACAGTATGTTGAATGTACATGGTAAAGGCATGGTATTATATCAGTTAGTGTACACTAAAGTGTATTAATAATATCCTAAGATGCTTGATGTAATAAAATGAAAACAAAATATATTAAAATTGTTTGTGTGTGTGTGTGTGTGTGTGTGTGTGTGTGTGTGTGTTTGTTTGTTTTTAGTGATATGACACCCAGGGTTTCTGTTAAAGCATGAGGTGTTGAACTGTGCCGTGCGTTTGTCGTTAATAGCTTGATTTTGTGCACGTACAAGTCGAGGGGGCCTGGAGGGCGTTTTAACAGCGTTATCGTTCAGCGAGCAGCTTTCATCTCATAATGGTCTATTTTCACAATAGCTGCTATTCAGTTCGCATTTAGGAAGCTGTGCGCCTAATCCCCTGTGTATACAACTGCATCGTTGTCAGCAAAGACAATCTGGAGGTACGGCAAAGCATTTATGCTCCTGTAATTGAATATTTTGGAGCACCGGAGCCTGTAGGTCAGTGTGCTCCTTAAAACCCCGGGACGTTTAGAGGTGACGTGTGAGCGCAGCAGCTTGGAGTGATGTCATTGGAGCGGAATAAAGGAGTTTGTCTGTGTGTGTGCGCGTGCGCTCATGTGTGTGTCTCTGTTTCTCTCCATGCGTGTGTGTGCACGTGCGTGTGTGTGTGTGTGTGTGAGGAAGCAGCTGTGCTTCAAGGCCTGGTCACATTGCTTTGGGTCTTCTGTTACTGTCAGCAGCATGGGACTGCAATGCTTGAGTTTGTCAACATCAGCTTCTATAAAACTCTTCCTCGCATTTGCCTTGGCAGCAATGGGAAAATGGGATGTTGTGTATTTTTTAACAGTTGATGATTTTGAAGATGATGATGATGATGATGATCCTGAGATCATGGGGTTCTTGAATTCTACAGTAAGTGTGAACGCAAGTTTAAAGGTTCTACTTGTATCTTGTGGTTTCGGCACTTAACCACTGACATCTGTTTAGTCGCTATAGTAGGCGTTGATGTGACATATCTCGACAGGTATTGTTTTGAGGGGACAGGAGACTGTAGTTTTGTTTGAGTGGCTGTCTGCATCAGCAGAACAAAAGGCAGTGCTGTGTTTGTTGTAGTGTCTTCGTCTGGTGAAGTTCCATACAGATCAGTGTGCAGTTTGACAGGCTGGGCTGACCCTTGTGAAGAAGCTGTAGAAACCATCCGTACTCTCATGGCAGCAGATCAGACAACTTTTATCTCTTCTCTGTTTGTCAGCAAACGTGCCTTTGAATTCTCTAGTCTCCGTGACAAAGTAGCGTTAATGTAGACAGTAGTTGGTGAAATTGCTTTTCAGCAGAATCTAACGACCCTTACCAGGCTCCATCCCGGATTCCCCACTCAAAAAAAAAAAAAAAAAAAAAGCAGTATTTTTTTTCATAATGGTTGTTGTGCAGTGAGGTGTGCGTTAAACACTTAATATACATGTCCCAGTCAGCAAGATTGTGAGGACTTCAAATGTGTCTTTATGAATAAACATACATTTCATGTTTGTTGTTGGCCTGGGAAACTTGATAGTATATAAGAAACTGTGACATGGTGGGAACAGCCCTATTTTACTGTGCATCATCGTGTTTAACTTTGCCGTATCTGTATCTTGACTTGATGCCATACGTTTATAACGCAGCCTTGTAACTTGTGAACAGTTTTCAGCATGCTAAATTGATTATTGCGCGTTCTCATTTAAATAAGTGTTAAATGCCCGTAATTATTATTTTCCAGATTTGTTTGATTGTTGCTTGGGATCATTCTGTACTTTTCCTCGTTTCACTGTGTTGTTCCATTAACAGCTAAATTGATGTCATCCAGTTTTTTCTTCCTAAGATGTTTGTATTGGGTTACAAACCAATCCCTTAAGTGGCCAATAGGTGTGAGACTGTTTAAACGAGTGAAATGGAGTAAATGAATGACGGCTTTAGTTGAGTGATGCATTCTCAATGAGGTTCTCCACTCTCCAGAGATATCAGCAATATAGGCCTTCTGGGAAGGTTACTCCTGCACGGCCTCCAGACAATGCTATTGGTCAGTATGCAAGACTCCTTGGAGGTGGCAAGAGTGGGGGAAGCCAGCTCACCTGTGCTTTACTGCCACACCATCCTGTTCCTCTCCCATAAGGCCTCTTTTCACATGTAGGCTGTTGCCATAGAGGAGCCCAGCACCTCCCCATCTCTCCCTCAAGAATAATGTGAAATGGAGCATTGATTGCATCAGTGCGGACAGAAGCGTAATGCATAATATTATTGCTTGGTCTAATCCCCCCTCTACAGCAAGAGCAGCGCCCAGAGGCTCACATTGGGGAAAAGGGG
>JABJVR010000961.1:0-20066 GCA_025773905.1 Chitala chitala
CCTATGTGCTCTGGGATAGGCTCCAGGCTTCCCTGCGACCCTCACCAGGAATAAGCGGTTAAGATAATGGATGGATGTTGCTTCTCTTCATTTTTCCAGATCATTTGCATCGGTCTGTGCTTAGTTGTCTAAATTTATTGAGAGAAAATTTTTTGCATAGAAGAAAGTTTGAAGTGAGACTCTTCTGCTTTAAGATCTGTAACAAAATATGTAGATCACACAATATCACTCTAGCTCCAGAATCACAGTAGAACATATCTGGTTAATTCAGCATGTTTTATTCAAACCTGTAATCATTAATTGTATTCAGGTTTTAATAATTAATGAAAAGCATAAACAGGTGCCAATGACAAAGAATGCTTAATCAGGAGCAGTGACTTAAGTGACCATTAACAAGAAATTTATTTAAATATATAGTATTTTTCCTAATTAACGCTCCCACTGTAATAGATGCCCCCCCAAAATCCACTTCTGAATCCCAAATTGATTTGACATTGCACTGTCATTACTTGTAAAATACGACAAGTTCTGATATTTTCAGTAGTTTTACAATATATGCACCTTGAATTTCATCCGACAATGAAGTTCATCGAATACAATAATAAAGTCTTCAAAATCTGGGCTATTCTTACAGAATTATGTGCAAGTCATTCGGCAATTTTTCGTGTTTATGATGTTTTCGTGCAAGCAATGACAATTAATGACTCGCTGTGTTTAATTTGTATTTTGAATGCAAAACATAGTATTTTGAATACTAAGCATCTGCATTGTTTTATGGTGCTTTCTAGATCAGCATAAGATTCAAAGTATACTGTTTCCTAGCTGCTGAGTACTTCATCTGCACATTAATTAAATAAAACGAGGAATTATTTGCAAATCGTATGCTTTCGGCATGGCTGCCATTGAGCAAGCCATCAGCTTCATCAGTGACGTAGCTTAGTGGTGATTGCTTTACAATTTTATTGGCTGTTGTCAAATTTACCGGGAGCTACGTGTGCGGGTCGTTGTTAGCCTTTTAATGCCGCTTACTGTATGTACATGTTGAGGAAGTGATGGGAAGTTAATGGGTTAATTTATGCAGATTTCCCTCTTGGTATATACATGTAAAATTGAGCAGAAACTGTGTGGTCTAATTAACATTAGGCTTTTTAGTAACAATTTGTTGTTTTTAAAGGTTTTTAAAAACTTCATACTTTGCACATTTAGGCCTCAAATAGATGCACCCTGCACATAATTTGTAATGCTCCGGAACATTAATTAGGAGGAATACGGTACCATAACTGTTAAATGTTATGAAGCAACATCAGTAAGTCATTGACATGCTCTTTAAATTCTTATTATAATAAATAAAGTTTATTGAGATTTTTGGATTGACACAGTAATTCTACAAGAAAAGTCTATAATGTTTAATTGACATTACAGTTCAATTAAGATCAAAAATTGGCTGAAGCAAAACTCTGAATCCACTGCAGCCCTTCAGGACTGTGCCCACCCATTATCTACACAGTGTTCGTTGTGTGGCCATGCCTTGTCCTGTCTCTGTTCCCTCATTAGTCATTGTGATTGTCTCCACCTGGTTGTAAGTTCCTGTTTTGCACTATTTAGGGGTTGTGTTCTGTTGATGTCTTTGCCAGTTGCCAGTGTTTTGTTTGTTCATGTGTTCTCTTGCCTCATGCTTTTTTGGGTTGACCCTTGTATTTGCCTTTTGGACTCTGTTTTTCATCAAGAAACCTGCTGTCTGCACTTAGACATTCTTTTGCCTCTTGTTCCTGTTCACTCTAGACGTGATACCAATGTAATATAGAAGTGCTCTGTGTAGAAATGAGCACACTGATACACTTTGTTTACATTTATTAATTTAGCAGATCTCTTTGTTCAAAGCAGTTGATAAATAATGAGCAATTTTGCTGTAACATGTATATCAGTATTTAACCCATCTCGTGGGAGAGCGGTGGGCAGCCGTTATTTGATGCCCGGGGAGCTAAAGTTGTGTCTTGTTCAGAGACACACCTGGTGGCTGGGGAGGGATTCAAATTGGGAGACTTCCACATCCCAGCCTGATGTTCTATCCATTGAGCCACTGATACTCACTTGAACATAAATACAATAATTGACACTAACTGTAAATACTGTCATAAACCTATACATGATATATATATCTTAACACTGATACACAAATGATATAGAGACCAACATAGGCATACAATGTGGATTCTAAATAGAAAAGGTGTGTAGAATTTACAGTCTTACACAAAGGCACTTATGTATATATGCACACCACAAAGAGACTGGGGTGCTGCAGTAAATGGTCATTCTAGTTTTTGAGTAGATGGGGGAAAAAAAGCAGCGTGATATCATCCGGTCCAGTTTGTTAGGTCAGTGTTTTTCAGATGTATAAAAAAATGGGTTGCCTGGTGTCAGTTTCTTAAGTGGGAGCTGTTCTACAGGACTCCTATTACCAGTAACTCAAGTGGCAGCTCTAATGTGGTGTACCTGTTGTAGCTCTTTCAAGTGTCAGCTGTCGTGCTTGTTATCTGGTATCAGTCTCTGAGCTGATCTGTGTTTTGAAAATTATCTGTTGTAAAGACTTCACCACAGTTTCATTGCATCCCATTACACCTTGTGGGGTCCCTTCTGATTCTAGGAAATGCCTGCTGCCCAGGTACAGTACCTCTAAATGTGCCCATTTATCTCACATGAACAGCCATCCTGTGATTTGTGCTGAACACAAGTGAATTGAGTGGCTAGTTCTCCATGTTCCTTGTTCAGATTGATTGAAAATGCCCCTTCAAGCCCATGTTTGGTCCAGAAAATGGTCTTTCAAGCTCTCTCAGAAAGCCTGACAGATGATGGCTCTTCAAGCAAACGAAATGAATAAGTTCCCTTCTCCATTTCCTCATCTGTTTTGCCCTGATTGATTTTCCTCTCAGGGGTCATGACAGACAGATGAAGTCATATCTCTTCTTCATCCTCTGTCGTATTCTGCTCCATGATTCAATCACATTTTTACATGAGCACTTCTATCAAGCCCTGCCAAGCAGATATATATATATATATAAAATTTGTGACAGGGCACCTTTGGAACAAATAAAAAAGCATTCTGCTCTTGACACAAAAATGAAGAACATGAATGATCACTTTGTTGATTATATAATGATTCTTCTAGGCAGAATTTCAGTATTTTAATCTAAAAGTCAAGAGTTGAAATCAGAATCTTGTTCGCAGTGTGCTGAGTCATGGATTTAGACCTTTGAAAAATTCATATATAACTTCTGATAAGATTTTGTGTTTGTGAGAGCTGACATGTTGAGGCCATTTGCCTGTTTTCATTGATGCCGTTTTGTTATTTATCCCTTTAAATGTCTTCATGGGAGAACTTCAGATTAAATCACCTGTATATAGTAGATTTCCTCCAGAGATTAGAACTGGCAACCTTCTGTTTACAAATATGTACAGTTATGTTAACCATCTTGGCACTTGCACCTCTACATAGAAATAACTTACCACATTTCACAACCTTTTCAAACTCTTCTGTAATGACCTTCTGATAAAACAAGAAGAAGAAAGATAAGTAGGATTAAGTACTGAATGTCTGCTTCCCAAGACATCAAGATATTAGGAGCTACAACACAGCCACACTCCATTTTGTTATATATGTAAGAAATATATGTGCATTTCCTCATACATTCTACATGCAACAAAATAATACTTTTCTATAAATTATGTAATATTATTATCACCAAGGGGTGGGCATAACATTGACCTTGCAAAGAGGTTTGTATTTCTCCATACCAAAGACTTTTTATGTCCCCTGTTGTGTAATTCTTTATCTATTCTACAGTGTAGTTCACTGTATATAGTACATGACTGTAACACAGTGTTCACAAGCATCCACATGATAAGCAGTGAAACAAAGGATAGCTGGAAGTAACTCGATGTATTGTCCCCAACACCCCTGCCATGCCCCTCAAGGCACCTTTATTGTGAAGTTGGCTGTATGAAAAATATATTTGTGTAAATTGCTAAGTGTTAGCACCATGGAATAGAGTGATGCTAATATATTGTGTATCTCAAAATTACCCATCTGCAGTTGAAATGTATGCATAGTAATGTCAGCATAATACAGTTAACCTTCTTCAGCACTGAAAGATGCTAACTGCACTCCAGTTCCAGTTCTTTCATTTATGAGTTAAATTTTTTTCAAACTGTGCAGTGTGCCCCTAATGCAGAGCCACTGTGGTGAAGGTGTAAATGTACATTTTCATCAACCTAGAATGTGTTCTACCATTTAGTGCTGAGTGAAAAGCGTTTAATAGAAGATAACCCCCGATATTGGTTTAACTCAGCTATAATGTCAAGTCTTTCTCCTTAAGTTTTATTTATGCGTGACTGAGGTAGGAACATCTTTGAATTCCACTTGAGAATTAATTGTACGCCTGTTTAAGAGAGGTGATTCTCACCTAGCCACAATTACATGTTGTTATTCTACCATCAGCACATCATAGACATCCAATTAGCCAATCATCAACCCTTTGTCAGCCCAAATTATTTGTACTAGTGACAGAATAAAACAAACATGTGGATTGGCTGGGGGCCCAGACTGGCACATTTGAGATGTGCTACACTGCTGTTCTTTAATAGGACTTTGCTCCAGTGTTAATCGTTTGTGCATTCAGATGATGTCATACCTCTCAACAGGAGTAAAATGCATTATTAACCTGTAACTTCACTGCTATGACAGCATTATTACACCATGTGAACATAGTGCTCAACATCCATCCAAGTTGACATTTGGCTTCCACTTAAGCACACAGAGGCTGAGATAAGTGGTGCATTCAGACCTCAGCTAAGCATATGGAGTTCTAGAGCTGTTCCGTAATGGAATTACACATCCCTTTAAAAGCAAAAATTTCCTTCCTTTCAGATATAGATTTTTGCAAGCCTTGCAAACGAAGAATTTTCACCCAAAATAGAGGAAGTTGAATTAGGTCAAATACTATGCAAGCTATCGGCCCTTGTTGCTTCGCAGCCTTTTGAGAGGGTAAGAGTGGACAGATAGTTAGGGTGATTGAGCATCTCTAAATTATTTTTAAGTGTAATGTTTCCACACTGTTCTTCCCGATCCACTTAGCCTTAGATATTAACAAAATTAGCCTTTGGACCACGTGACGGGCAGCAGTCAGCCTGTTCGTGTATTGAGGGTTGTGCAATGTGGACAATTTTTTGAGAAGCTTAGAGCGAATCTAGAGTGGGAAAAAAAAACACCCCACATCAGCAGTAAAAGTCATCATCGGAAGCAGAAATTGCTTATCTGTATAGTGTCATTTAAGTGATGTATTTCCAGTCTATTTCTCTGTACTGTCCTCACTTCTGTCATGGCATTATATATAACACATACATTATGTATCGTATTTTATGCTTTCCTGGTTCTGGAAGCTATAAAGGTTTGAACCTGGGGTGCAGTTTGTATGTCCCATACTGTTAGATGTCAGGTGTGGCAACTGTTATGGACCATTGTGTATTTTTAGAAATGAACTGCTTACAGATCGATGGACTTAATTTACTATATATTCCCCAAAGTAAATGCAACGTGTTCTGTTAAAGCACGTTACCTTTAAATCTGTGGAATACAGCACTGTATATTCCCTATATAGTACATAAATAGGATAGACAGTCTATTGTGTTACATATGTGTGTGTGTGCGTGTGCGTGCGTGTGTGTGCGTGCGCACGTGCATGTGTGCACGCACATTTGGCTTTGTCTGTAGAGAAGTAGAGAAAGGAAAGGAAAAGTGTTATTCATTCAATGCCATCCCAGACAGCTCCACCCATATTTATGGGTCTGCACAGCTGGTTATCCCTCTTTTGGCCTTTGCACCTTTTTAGGAGAGTCAGTTCAAGGCCACAGAGGTCAGGTCTCAATTAATCAAAAACCATCAAAAACCACAATGCTTTATAGGGAAATTTAAATTAATTTCAAGTCCTGCAATAACCTTCACTTTGATCTTGCATGGACGGTACACTCCAATTATAACTGTGATCCAGTCGCTTTTGAATTCAGGCTAGTCCAAAGTTCACTCTGTTTATAAGCACTAGCAATAAGTGCAACTTATAGCTATAAGCACACATGCTTTTGGTGCTGCTTGTACCTTAACTTGGCTGTCCACAAATGCTGTTAGCCAATGCTAAATCATCAATAGCCAATGACATTACAGAAAAGTTTCTGACCTTCTGTCTGCTTGACACCTGCAGTTTTTAATACTGTAAAAGGTTAAAGAATGGCATTGCCAAATAGGGGCAAAGCCCTACCTGTAGCTGACTGTGTTGATGTTCGAAAGACACTGCATGCCAAAGAAAGTCAGATCTGACCTGCTAAAGACTTGCGGCGTTCATCCAAAGCTATAATCACTAATTTCAAATGCAACAAATCATTGCCGCTGCTTCGTTTAATGGATGTAATTGAAATCTGTATTTATGATATTAATAAGCAGAGTGGTCTTCAAAAGACAGAGGTTTTTCCAAATACATCTAGTCTGTAACCAGCTACCATATGTACTGGAATGATATACATTTAATGTTTTATCATATGCTATCATCCTCCAGAATATACCATAAGTTATGGCTACCAGTCACTATTAGCTTGTGTCAGCTGGACTCAGCTGTGTTTATCACATACGGAGTGCACTGCACTGCAGAAATACACATTTACACAGAGCACGTGCTCTACACAGGAATGTTTGAACAACGTGTGCGTGACATTAATAATGGTTCACTGCACTTTCTGACAGCACAGGTTTCACTGGACATTGTCAATATTCTTAAATTGTTACTTGAAACTTGTAAAATTAAGCTTACAAAAAACAGTAAAGTTGCAAATAAAGTCTTCGGGGGGAGGGGTGTGGATCAGAGCCGGTTGGTTTAGATAGGTGATTTTACCTCTGTTTAGCAGAACAGCTCAGTGCCAACCTGCATGGCGCCCTGTGGGGAATAGCGGGTCTGCATTATGCAGTCCTGCACGGTGTGAGCTTCTTCCCAGGAAGAATTTTCCATCTGCTGCATCTGCAACACACACTGAATAATAAGACCATGACGTCCGAATGGCAGAGCCCTACACTAAAAAAAAAGAAAAGGAAAAAAAAGACACTTACATTACATACAGTCCTGAGGTGCAGGATAGATATTGTGTTTGGGCAGTCAGCTTGTACTCTCTGCTGAACACTTCTATGAAGAAAGCAATTATTATGCATCCTGAATATAAAATATTTCACGATATGGCCAAGGAGCTAAAGAATACACTGCTGGCCAAAACAACGCTAATTCTACTGAGTTGTGTTCCTCCTCTATCCTTAAGGAGAGCTTAATGGCTTATTGTATACATTTAGATGTGGTCTATCAAGCAACCTGGTGGCTCAATTGGTAGAATCAGGCTGACATGTGGAAGCCTCCCAGTTCAAATCCCAGCACAGCCAGGTGTGTCCTTGAGCAAGATGCTTGGTGCTAGCTCCCCGGGTGCCGTATGTGGCTGGCAGCCCACTGCTCCCCTCAGGGGATGGGTTAAATGCAGAGAAGCAATTTCCCTCTGGAATTAATAAAGTACAGCAAATCACACAAATGTAAAGATGTGGAAATGAGCTGTAATTAAACATGGGGAATGACCAGCTGCTGATAATGTGATGCTTGCAAAATATAGGTAATGTTTATGTCTTTTTTTTTTTTAGAAATTCAGCTCTTACTTGACATGCAGGGCACTGGGTAGAAACAGCAGATAAACACAAATGTAGGACACTGGTAACGCAGCTACATCGGCCACTTATCTGTTTGTCAGTGCCAGCTGGTTATAGGACTTGTGGGATATCAGGCAACAGCTGCTGTGGCTGCTGTTAATGGTAATGATAACCCATGTGTTGTATCTAAGTGCCCTGCTCACCTTGGCAACCCAGCATCCACAGCCTTAGTGATCTGTGATGAGAAACAGCAATGGTGGTGAGTACATGCAGCAGGCCTAAGAGGAAATGCCTCTTTGTTAAATGCTATGAAACAGCTGGTCTTAAAATGACCCTGTGCATCATCAAAGGTTCGTAAATTAGTTTCTTAAAATTAAGCATTAAAACAGGATGCATAGCTCTTAAACTTAAATCTTGGAAAAGGAGGCTAAACTACTTCAGTTAGTACTAGCAATTGTTGATACAGATGATTACCTCTCTGTTCCAGTATACCAAACTGGCAGGCCATGAGTATGACCACTCCTGTTGTGCACCTCTCTCCCAGGATAACTCCACAGTGGAATGGAGTCTAGCTCCTCTCTAGGAGCTTGGTTGCAGAGCCCATGCTATGCATTGAGGTGAGCCTAGCTATCTAGATGGTATCTCTCCACCTCCCACACTAGGCTCCTTTTGCACAAGAGAGGTCACATTCCACGTTCCTAAAACCAGTTTCAGAAACTGGGGATCAGTCCACCAAGATCTTGGCCTTTGCCTGCAACCCAATCCATAATGCACCACAATTTGACTTCTCCTGCAGATGGTGGGCCCACCGGTGGACCGTCTCCATGCACTACCTGGTGCTCACTGAAAAACTCTCCCCTCCAAAGGCCTGGCTCCAGGACAGAGCCCTGATTTCCCTATTCCATGCGAGGTAACAGGGTCTTTAGTTTTTTCTTTCATAAGGATCCATTAATTGTTTTTCCTCTGACCCTGCACCAGTTTGCCTTGGAAGACCCTATGAGGCACAGCTGGCCCCCCTTGGAATCAGTTGGGTATACAAACTCCTTCACCAAGGTGGCAGTTCATGGAGGGACAGAGCAAAGCATGACCAATGTAATTTTAAAACATTGAACCTACTTACTGTTTGATTCATCAGCATGATATAAGAATGAGTACATTATGTCTTCCCTGCGGTGGGTTGGCGCCCCACTCTGGGTGTCCCCTGCCCTGTGCCCTATGTGTTCTGAGATGGGCTCCAGGCTTCCTGCGACCCTTAACAGGATGAAGTGGTATAGAAGATGACTGACTGATTGACTGACTGACATTATGTCTTCCCCTTTGAAGCAGTCTGAGAAATACTGGTGTGTTACAATGCAGTAGGCAGAACAGCTTGGAAGATAAATACAAAAGTGAGTCTCTGGGACTTAGAGGGTTGAAATGAGTGTAGAAGCCCAGTTTGCCCCAATAAACAAAATTCTCTACTGAGGAGACACAAATAATGCATATTTAGGAGGTGTAGGAGGTAATTCCCTGTGCAGCTACTTGAACTTGAAAATAAAATCTACTCCGCCCACCACCAAACAACACTGCCTTGGCATCGCCTGTTTACATTTAATGTAAACAAGCAATGCCAGAATAAAGTTTTGGTCATAGGTTTTCTCCATTTCAACTCAATCTACTCTGCCTTTTAATATTAATTGAAGTAGACCTTAATGAGTTACTGTTTTGTTATATTTATCTATGTCTGGATTGTTGATGTGTTCCTCAGGGGCTGGACAATAGTGTTTGGACTTGACAAAAAAAAAACTCATTTAAGTTGAAGTTCAGTGGCAGTTTGCAATTTACAGAGGCAGTTTAGGACAGACTGCAAAATGGAAGAGGGTGGTTCCTGCTACCTAATATCCACCAAATGCCATTCATAAAGCCATAGAACTGTCAGAAGTGGTGCTTGATGAAAAGTTGTTTTCAAGGGGAACCAAAACTCTCAAGTCTCAAGTTTCTTATTTCTTTGTCCATTTCAAAGGATTGTTAAGGTGTCTCAAACCATCTTAACAAAGAGTATATCCTTTCATCCATCTATCCATAACTCTGTAACTCTGTTACTCCTTATTTCCCTTTGTATCAACCCCTCTGTATAAATAACCCCTTCTGCATTTATACTCAGTCATTGCCTCCAGTATAATGTTTCCCAAACGTTACATTGCAGTATTTGGAATAAACCCACAAAGCACAGGAAGAACATGCAAACTCAATGCATGCAGAGCAAAGACAAGAATTTAATCATTTATCAAATCACCGTTTTACAAATCATCAGTGTACCATATGTTCAGACTTTGTTATTGTATAGTATGGTTTTTAATTTCAGTTTGTAACAATATAGAAAAAGCAGCTTTGCTGTAGCAATATCTTTGTTTTGTCCAGTGCAGGCCATTCATCTCCCAAGTCTTACACTTCCTATTTCAACATGAAAGTAATTAGAATTGGTAATGCACCCTGTAATCACAGCCCATGTTCATACTCAAGCTTACAAACTAAATGTATATATAAATATTATTTTTGCTGTGGGAATAATGCCAACGCATATTTTCAAATGTTTTTTGGCTAAGTGTCATAACTTCTGTTGCTCTCTTAGATTATGTGTGTGGAGCATATCTCGTTGTACTTCAGGCACAGAATGAAGCAAATTTAAGGGATTCTCTCCAAACACCATTACATTGTATTAAAAAATTTCCTGTATAATTATCTTCTCCTTGTCTCGAAACCAAGATTAGCCCTCTTCAGGTCTCTAAAGTTTTGAGGGAAGGCTAATTAAATTGAGCCCTGCAACTCTTTGCCGCAATGTTAACAAGACTTACATTTTAAGTGCTTCAACAGTGTATTTTTTGCTTGGAGTGCTGAGGGCACAAGCCTGAGTTATTAAACATTGTCTGCAGAAAGCTGCTGATTTCTCAAACCAGCAACATGTAATCAGACCGTCTGTCTAATTAGAGTAAAGGTACCAGTCAGATGAACAGGTTATATGATAATAAGGAATGTGGTTTTGTTTTCCAGCTGCTGTAGTTTGTATTCAAACACAAGCATCAGAAGCTGGGCCAAAAGTGATAACCTGGATAGCTTCATTTGATGATCATGACCAAATCCCACAAGCAGCGAGTTCTACCATACCTCTAGTATGATAGGCTAAAACAGTCAGGGTAACTAACCAATCAGATACAAAGTAGTTAGCACTGCTTAAGGTAAAGGACCAACAATGGATTAATTAGATACACATGAAGGCATTCTCCCTGCTTTTGTTTAATTTTGAAGCAAAAAGTGCAAAAAATAATAAATAAAACATGTTTATACCCTGTATATTTGCATATTGCATAGACATTGAAGACTTGAGAATTTTAAATTGTTAATCATAAAACATTGCTTAGTAATTATGTGTGATAGAGGAAAAAAATTAGAAAAATCTTGGCAAAGAAAAACGTCTTTATATTCAGGTACGTAACATTTTCTGAGGAGTTCTAAAGAGATGGCCGCTTAGCTGCTGTGAATTTTCATGAGGCCTGCAACAACATGTAGTCTCTTGATTTAACCTGGGAGGAAACATATTACCAAACTTTCCTCAGAGAACCATTTCAAGGGAGAAAAAAAAACACACCATGTCATTTGTTTGGTTGTACCCTTTTTGTGTCCCTTGAACTGTAAACGAGGATCACTGAAATGCAGCAGCTCCTCAACTTAGCTGCTTTCTGACAGAGGAGTAAGTGGAAATCGGGTTTTCCTGGCCTGCAGGTGTCAGAGACAGATAAGCCTGGAAGCGGAAAAACGGAGCACATGTCCTCCTGCATCCATTACTCAGCCATGGACCGTTACCGGCTTTGATGGGCCCTGGGACTTCGCTTTCTCGGTTTTCTAAAGTGGAAAAACAGGCTGATAGTAATGTAGGGAACCGTGGCCTGACGCACTGCCCAGCAGGCTGCTGTTGGACTGGCCTGAGAAACACTGCTTCTAAATGATTGCAGATTGGTCGCCCCTTTGCGTAGCTAATATGGTTGTCATTTCGGCTTTGCATTTCAGATGTTCTGCTTGGTGTTTGTTATTTGCTGTGAGATTAAATTAGAAAGCAGAAAGGGAAGGTCAATCAGAAATGCTTTCTCGTTTCTGGGAACTAGCACAAAATACATACAGGAGGAGGAGAAACAGCCTTCATCTGTGCTACTGCAAACCTGATTCAGAGGTGTTTCCTGAGTGGACAACCACCATGCTGGCATGATGTTGTCTTTTCTTGTCCTTGACAAGGCAATAGGAAAGAGGTGGATGTTACATGGTACTGCTTGTGCACTTGGACCTGAGATCTTCAGTCGTCAATCTTCTTGTCTGCTCAACATTTGTTTGTAGAAGCACAGGAGGGCAAAGCAACAAATGACGTGTATGGATTTAAGAAAATATTCTATTAATCTCTCCCAGTGCAGGTGACATTTGCCCTAAATATCGTATCGATTCTGCACTATTTTAAGTACATAAGGCTTGAATTGCAATCAGTCACTGCTGATTGACCGATTCATCTACTTTGGTGGAAAGTGGCAACAGCAGATCAATGACTCTGAAAAGCAATATTCTGCTACGAATGTGCACAAAAAGTCAATTACAATCACTAACAATAGAAATCCAGCCTTCTTTTAGTTCCAGAAAAACACAAGCCTACCACAGAACCTTTCCAGTTAGACAAATTAGACCCCTGATGCCTTTCTCCACCTCTTTTTTTAGGCTCACAAACCATACTTCAGTGGTGAAAGTAAGGGCAAATGTACAACGCCCACTAAAGTTTAAATAAGTACGTACATTAACAATGTGTCAGCAGAATGTTGTTAGCACATGTTTACATATGATTTAGAAAATCGTGTTTTCTTCCTTCAGGCTTCTTTGGGATGAAACAAAAAGAACAGTACATAATGTATTTGGAGGCTTTAACAATTAATTTACAGTAAGACTAATGAACAACCATTCAAAGGGTTGAAAATGTGCTCAGGGTTTCAGGAATCAAATCAGTCCTTAACTGGGTCCTGAACCTTCTTCCTCCTCCATCACACTATTCATAAAACCTGTGAATGGCTGGCCCTGCTACCCACAAAACTAAGGACTTCCATGTCTCACAGTCAGCATGAATATTTCACTCACAGCCGACGGTTAGAGAACAATCCCATTTTATAAGGGTGCACATTAACGTCAACAACTGCCATTGTGCCGTTTTCACTTTGCACATTTTATGCTTTGTTTAACTGAGCTGACTTTAGCCAAAGAGAACTGAGAGGGTTCATTTCCTTCTATTGTATCAGCTCAGTCCCACAACAAAAATAAAATCCTACCCTGGTTGAAAATAAAAAAGCAAACCAGGTTACACTGTGCTGGACAATTTAAATGACGTCCATTTGAATATTAAGGATTTTGGTTTCCAGCACAGATTTTCAGTTACTGTGATGATTTTTTAATGCAGAAATTGAATTTTGCAGAAACAGAGAAAGTATCTATTAATGTGAACTGAAGCTCAGCATATTTTTCCCTGTCATGTCTGCAAATTGTTCTCTCTGGGTTATTTCCATATATCACCTAGAGGGCAAAGGATCTAGGGGCCAAGTGACGTAGTGGTTTAGTGACCACTGAAAATGTATGTTTGCTCAGCAGAGCAGAGGCCTTGACGATATAATTCCCAGGTCTTAAGAGCAGTGCAGTGGAGTGGCACATGATGTATGAGATGAAAAAAGGTCTGCCATTATAATTTCATGTAAGAACTGAGATCAGAGTTCTTTCAGCTGCTCTGGCACTTCTAAATGAGTACTTTTCTATGTGCTAAATCTCTGCAGGTCTGCATTTAGCTTGATAAACAAATTGTCAGTGTTGTGTTAGAGTTCTGAAAATTCTCGTGTTCAAGGATTCAACAAGAATAAATTAAATAAGAACCTTTCATTTTACAGAGCTTTATTGTGCTTTTCCTTTTATGTCAGGAATTACCCATCTCCCCTCAAAATAAAACTGGACATTGCATTCATCAAGACAGATTGAAGAGAAGCCATGCCCTGGGATAGCCACTCTCCGGTGACATACTGGTACGTGTATAGGATAGCCACTCTCCGGTGACATACTGGTACGTGTATAGGATAGCCACTCTCCGGTGACATACTGATACATGTATAGGACAGCCATTCTCCTGTGACATACTGATACATGTATAGGATAGCCACTCTCCTGTGACATACTGGTACGTGTATGGGACAGCCATTCTCCTGTGACATACTGATACATGTATAGGATAGCCACTCTCCTGTGACATACTGGTACGTGTATGGGACAGCCATTCTCCTGTGATATACTGATACGTGTATAGGATAGCCACTCTCCTGTGACATACTGGTATGTGTATGGGACAGCCATTCTCCTGTGACATTAATTTACCTGTGATGTTACCTGGCTATGCAGAAGCTGTTCTGAAGAACAGTCTGGTGCACAGCAGTTTACTTGTGAGGTTGCATTTTTTTAACAAAATGCAAAAACAACTGGTGTCCTGGTTTGACCAGCATGCGGCAAGGACAGTACGCACACACCACAGCCCCTTTATCACCTTACACCTCTTGTTTTTTCCTACAGTCTCTATGCAACTTACGCAACAGAAAAGCGGTGCACTCCAGAATTAAAATAACCTGACATTTTCATACACCAAAGTCAACAAAACCTGACAGTTTGCAGGATAACTAGAGTGTGTGCCCTTATGGCTGACAGATATCCTCGCCATGGAGTGTAGCTTAGACACAAAGCACAAATAGACACAAACTCGGCTGACCAGACTGCCAGGACAAGAGAGACCACGAAACACATTTTTAAAATGTGCTTCATGAAGACAAAAAAAACACGCTGTGTGGAAAGAGTGTGTTCTGCTGCCATTTGAAAGTATTGGTGAGATAAGAAACAAACACTGCTCAAAGGTCTACTAACACACAGGCTTTGTACTAAAGTAAACCTCTTATGTGCAATCATGCCTGCAAACACACACACACACACACACACACACGATCATACTTTTGTACAAAAGCTTACAAATACACACACAAACAAGAGCCCAAGTGCACACCAACAGAAGTGTAAGTAATTATAAATTTTGAAAAGCATTATGAAAATCACCCACAGAACATTATTAATAATGGAAACTTCTGTATTGGAAAACATGAAACTCTGTAAGATGAACTTCAGTGTGTCACTTTATCCCTCTTGAATATGTAGCATTGTCACATGTTTAATGGACTGTTCCCATTAGACAGTCATCTGCATCTTTTTTTAAGATGCATCTCTCTAAGACTGAAGAGATGCATAATTTCTTGTTAATGAACATTAATAAAAATCAGGAAGCTGTGTTGTTGTCTGCAAACGAGAGAGTTATGTGCCTGTAAGTGCGTTTTTTTTTTCTTATCTGAAGACTAACGAGGACCTTACATTCTTTCAAATGTCACTCATTGGACAAAGAAAAAGACTACACTGCAAAAATCATGAACAACCTCATGTTTAATTTAGTCTGACTCCATGGATGTATGCTTATACAACATATTTCTTTATTCTTAAAGAAATTTTCCTGATTGGAACTTTTTCTCCCCAGTCTACAAACAGAAATTGCTTACGTATCATAAAAAATAGACTAATGCCAGCAGACAGTGATCTGAAGCTTTTGTATTTTAATGTAGGAATGTTTTAAGGACAAGTGATGAAATTAGTGCAGCAAATCGTTAAAACTGATAAACAGTGGCTGCAAGTGGATTAGTTTTTAGTATGCTTAGCATGCAGCTCACAGCCAAGCATTCAGGTGATGGTGCAATGGAGCACATTCTGAATCAGTCTTATTCATGCCTGAATGGTAGGGCGTCCACTCAATTTATCACTGCTCTTAAAAAAAACATCTTTACTTACCCACTAATCTTATGTATGCAAACTCAGAACACTGTTCATATGATGCATTTATACTAACAGCCACCAATGATGCTGCAAATTTTTAAAATAATATTTTAAAACAATTGCATCTATTTTCTGGCCACAATGTCCTTAGATTATTGATGTACAGCACATTTTGAATGATTTTGTTGTTTTTGCACAGATTTGGCAGAGAAATCACTGCAATCACTTTTGCAGTCAGTGACCTCTTTAAAGAAGGTAACAAGCAGTAACCTGCAACTGCAAACACTGGGCCTTGTGCCTAGCAACACTGCGTATACCTTAGGATATGTTGCGATGCTGTTAAACTCGATGCTGAGCTGCAGAAGCAGCAGCAGCAGCACCCTGTCATGTCACGCATGCCTGCTAAAGTGCTGCTTTTGGTCAGCATTTCACTCAAAATACTGGCCATCTGTTATGCGTCACACTTTGGAGAGCGGACGTCTTGTGTGAGGGCTCTCATTGCTTTGTGTTTCAGTACAGAATATGCACGATACAGTACATCACTTACCCTGGATTACTCCTAAGATTTTTTTCCCAGTCCCTGGCAATCATGTCAGATCTGCTTTATTAAAAAGAAGAACCAAGTAAATAATAGGGGTGCTTACAGGATCAGCCATTTTAACATGGTACATTTAGGGAATCACACTCCCCGCACCCTACTAAACAAACAAAATGAGAAAATGGTTTTAAAACATGTCTATTGGGGGTTTAAAACATGTCTATTAGGGGTTTAAAACATGTCTATTAGGGGTTTCATATGTGCTTGTCTAAGACCAGAATGCTACAATCATTCTTACGAGCCACATTTGAATTTGAATGGTTAGGCGTCACACGCCATAAAAGACATCTTACAGTTTCCGCATGAGGGGAGGACGACTTCCATCCTTTAATATGCTAAATGATAATTCAGTTCGTGCCAGCAACTGAATCACAGGAACCCAGATGGGTTTTTTTTTTTTTAAAGCACATTTACTTCACCAGCTTCCTTCCATCACCAAGAGTGGAAGCATTTACTGCCTGAATGGGTCCTATGGTGCCATCACCTCTCCAGAGGATACACACGGATTTCACTCTGTAGAATGTGCTCCGCTGTACAGAACCTTTACAAAAACGCAGTCACTGTAGCCAAAGGGCAGAGCTGAAAAGACTGGATTTTATCTCTCTTTTTCCCTTTGGCTTGCTTTGCATTCCAAAAGACATCCTTGTGAACTGAAGGACACCGTGAGAGGTGGGAAGTTTGGAGTTTCATTTTTGTATGATAGCAAACCCCTCCAAATGAGTCATATGTAGAGCCACTCATGGGAGAAACGTAGTTTTGTTTTGTAACAAACACGCAGAGACGCGCAGCAAATTATGCATTATGGGCAAAGATCTGCACAATTTTCATAGTCTGTTGTGGAACAAAACAAAGCTCTGAACTTTTACTGTTAAAGCCACTCAAAGGAGGTCCAAAATTCTTGTGTGTTTATACAAAAACAAGTGTAAAATTCTGAGTTTGTTTTTATATAGGGCCTTTCAAAACAGAGTTCAAAAACATACCTAAAATGACACTGATATTACATGCTGGAGAAAAGATTAGGACTTTATATAATATAAGGCCCTTTCAGTACCACAGAACACAAGGGCACAAGGGCATAGCAATAATAATTCCAGAACAACAACTGTATAAGGCCATAGTGCTTCACATTGTTAATGTTACATGTGACTGTCCATTTAACATTTCACAACAATCAATTTAACATTTTTAACCACAAATATTGACTACTTATGAATGACTATGGACTCATAGCCCCTGATTTAATCATTTACTTTGAATAAACATGTTTGGCAAAAGACATGTGGCATCTTTTTTCCAACTTCAGATTAGTTCAAAGAGTGCTATATTTATACATTAGTTCTAAATAAGAGAGCAAGCAAATTGGGTACAGTAATCAGCCACATATTAAACTCTGCAACTAATTAAATGTATTTACGCAGCACTTGCAATTAGCACTGAATATATGAGGGACTGATACACTTAAATTTTTTTTTTTGCATATGAAAAGTTTGACTGGCTGTGTGTAGCTAATATAAATATGAAGTCTGGTATGTTTTGTCCTTGTATCAACGTTTTGCTTTAAATAAATTGTCACACATGACATTCATTGGTGCACCACAGGGAGTGATTGAAACAAGCTTGCCTGAAAACAAAGCACACCAGCGGTTAATGGCAGGAACTCAACAGACCACATTTTAAATTCCATCTGAACCATGAGTTCAGTTCTTTATCTCCAAGTTGCCATACCTGACAAGGTGTTGCTCATTCTGTTTTCCATAATCTCCAATCTCTGAACTTC
This sequence comes from Chitala chitala, assembly GCA_025773905.1. NCBI lineage: Eukaryota > Metazoa > Chordata > Actinopteri > Osteoglossiformes > Notopteridae > Chitala > Chitala chitala. Next base: position 18,001 of record JABJVR010000961.1, read on the forward strand.
CCTCATTTTCCCTCAAATCCCTGGTTTGCTCACTTGGCTGTCTCTGAAATGTACAGATTTCTTTATTAAATAATAAATATTAAATTCACGGAACACCTAACGATTTGTCCTATTTCATGAGAATGATAGTTATAACCATCCATTTGTCCTACATTATCAGATAATCCTACCCATATGAACAAACACGTATTTTTGATTGAAAATTAATTGTACCATTTCATATTTATCACATATTAGATTTTTAGTACCACATAGATGTGTGCATGGACCTATACTGTTTCCTCCATTCCTGCTGCCTGTAGGTAGTATATACTCTGCTTGGCCAAAAAAAAGTAAATGTGTGTCTGGAGGTAGGATAAGTATGACTAATAAATCTGGAGCAGATTTTAGAGAATGGTTCAACTCTCTTGTCATAACTACAAGATCTTGGTGAAAAATGAATGTAAATGTGGATGAAAATAAATGCTGAGATGTTACATAAACATGTCAAAAAATTCCACAATGAATATGTGCTGTAGTTATAGTTAAAGGCAGTCCAATGAAATATCAGCATGCAACTTTAACTTTGACTGGGCTATGTATGTGTGTGTGTATATATATATATATATATATATATATATATAGAGAGAGAGAGAGAGAGAGAGAGAGAGAGAGAGAGAGAGAGCGAGAGAGCTGAAGACCTGATAAGTGAAAACCTTCTGTCACTAAACTGATAAAATCAAGGGCTTGCTGTTAGAATGTAATGAATGTAAATACTGAAAAGGGCCTTACGTATTATACAAAGTCCTAATCTGTTCTCAGAGATACAGGTTTTACCTTTTCTCCAACATGTATTATCGGTGCCATTTTAGGTCTGCCTTTTTCGATTTTCATGTTAACACAGTTTCAAATGCACTTTTCCAGCAATTAAGACACATTGCAAAACTATGGCATCGTCTTTCTATTCAAAATACCAAAGAACTGTTGCATGCTTTTGTACACAGTAGATTACATTATTGCAACCCTCCTCTGTGTGGACGTCCACATTGTACATTAAATGCTGTACCACAAATTCAAAATGTAACAGCAAGAATTGTTTCCAGGGGCAGAAAGTGTAACCATATAAGTCCTATGCTTATTTAATTTCAGTGGCCATCTGTCAAGTACAGGACTGATTTCAAGATTCCTTTACATACATAAAAGGCACTTAAAGGTCAAGCACCAGCTTATTTAATGGAACTGATTAATGTATGTACCCCAAATTGTTCACATAACATTAGTCTCCTTGTTGTTCCTCATATAAATAAAACAACTGCATTGAAGTCTCTAGTAACAGGGTCCATAGATTATGGAATAACCTGCCTGCCTGCTTATATATGGGATGCCAAATCAGTCTCAGTATTGAAATCATGACTGAAAACCTATTACTTTAGTCCATTTTACCCATGCCGTATATTATAGCTCATTTAAATTATGAGTGCTGGTGCTGCTATACAAGCCCTTGCCCCTTTGTGTTTTGCGTATTTGCCAATATTATCTGTACATCTATACCATACTAACCCATCTTTGCTATGCTCCCCTTCACATGTATAGATGGTACCCATCATGCTGCATTAGAACCAGTGATCCAGATGACGTACCATAGATGTACCCTTCACTCGAGAGCACCAGACAGCTTATAGAGATCTACATTTCTGTTTGTTTGAGAATACTACTGTTTTAGTATCTGAATTGCATATTTTTAGCATGAGCATAGGAGCTGGGTGGCCAGTTAACCTGTGACCTCCTAGAGGTGTTTCTCCTCACTGTGGAGTTTTATTTTCCCCCTTTCTGCTGTTGTTTCTCTTTGCTCATCAAATTTGTTCATTCCGCATTTTTGCTAATTGACTTTGGGCCATGTTAATGTGAAAGGTGCTACATAAAAATAAATTAAACTGAACTGAACTAAATGATGGCGGCACGGTGGCGTGGTGGTTAGCACTGTTGCTGTGCATCTCCAGGCCTGGGGTACAATTCCTGCCTTGGGTCTGTGTGCGTGGAGTTTGCATGTTCTCCCTGTGCTTGGTGGGTTTTCTCCAGGTGCTCTG
>JABJVR010000962.1:0-20063 GCA_025773905.1 Chitala chitala
AGAACACAAGTCTGAGTAGATGGAGTAAACTTACCCTCTTGGAATGGGTGAAAGGGGAAGGGATCTTGGAAAAGTTAAATTTGCATCCTGAGTACACCTGCAGACAGTAAACTTCAGTAAGATTTCAGTGAGTCAGAGAAGCTGGTACACTTTCAAGACCAAAACTTTTAAAAAGACAGCACTTTAAAATGGAAAGTTGCCAAGAATAATGAAAGTTGTCAAAAACATAAAAAGCATTTACATTTTTTTTCCTTTATGGATTACACATTTACATATGCGTAATTTGATACTATTTGTTCTGATATTTCTGATGAAAACGAAGTAAACAGTAATGTTCAAGTTTCCAGGTAAAAAGCGTCATGTGATATCAACAACAAGAAAAATTTTTACCCTAAATTCACGCTTATTATACCTGCTTTGGACTATGAAAAACAAAACAAATATATGAATTTGAATATTTCTTTGGCTCACAAGCCAACTGATAGCAGAGCTACTAAGAAAACAGCATTTTGAGAAGCTCTGGTGTTTATGAGATACCAAACAACACACAAACTGCTGACACACATAAATACACATACACTACCCCCTCACGGGAATAAGGAACAGCCACAGCCTGCTCATTAAGTCCTCCACACAGAGCGCTAGACTACTACCTCTCCACCCCCTCTTTTCCAGTCCAGGGAGGCAGCAAGGGTGATGCCAGAGGCAGACTATGCTAATTACTGCACCACATGCTGCTTTATCCGTTTACTAGCCAGAGATCACTCATTCACATGCGTGCGCACACACAGGTGTGCCCACAGAAACACAACTTCAAAAAATGTGTCTCTCTCTTGTGATGGAAAAATTTCAACAACACTTTCTCTCTCTTTCTCACTCACTCACACACTCACACACACAAATGTGAAAAATTACTAAGATTTACTAAATGTCAGCTCTGTTTTGTCAGTCACAGAAAACTTACTGGACAGTGTCTTCACAGTACTGGCTGACTGTGCCTGAAGGTGGCTCTATTAAGTTGACGAGTCTTACCCGCAGAGTGTAGTTAATGGTGTTCTGTTTTTCATACTGGGACACCACAAGTGTGAAAGTGTGAGTTCCTGCAGTGGTCAGTTTCATCTTTGTCAAATAGTGCGGACTGTTGATCCGAATTCCGTCAATGTAAGGAGGGGGGTCCACTACAAGGAAATGAGCACACACAGGTAAACATGCGTGTGCACACACAAGCAGGCACAGGACCAAAGTAACAAAGTAATGACTGGTCAAAAAAATTATACATTACATATATAAACATAATAATCATAAACACTGTTTTCATACTCACTGGGATAGTAGACTTTCTTTCCATCTGTTTTGTATACAACCAATGTGATAAACTCGCGGTTTTGAGCAAAGTCATCCTTAAGGGAGAAAAGAGGGGGGGAAAAAAAATTAATAAATGCAGTACATAAATTATGAAATTACGAGGTTAGTAACATTATTATATTATATCCTACACTGTGTGTTATACATTCATATTAGGTTTGGGCAGTATTACGGTATCCCAGGTTATTTAAAAATAGCAACCGTATCCATTTAATTACCTTTATGAAAAAAATCTGTTGTGTAATGTGCACTGTTTATACTAAATGCATGAAGAGTGTGTGTCAATGTCCAGCAGCAGCTCCGCTGGCTGTGTTTGAGGATGCTATTAAAGTAATGACAGAATGTCAGTAAATAATGTAAGCCTTTAACACCCCTGCCTGTCATGATTATCAAGTCCACTAGATGTCACCCTTTCTCCTGTCTCCTTTGTGCTGTGATTCATTGTTTCCTTGTTAGTGTTCCCCAGCCCTGTCTAGTTGTATTGTGGCAATTTAAACCTTGTGTTTGTAAAGTGTCCTTGCCGGTTGTTGTAGATGTAGGCACGCCCTTATTGTTGTAGTGAGCTTATTGTGCTGCTGTAGTCTTGTAGTTAGTTCCAAAGCCTTAATTGTTCCCCTTGTTATCTGTAGTTTGGTTTGGTTCTCCATATTATCTGTATTTTAGCTGTGCTGTCCCATTTTCTATGTTTGTATCTTGTTTCGCCCCACACTAAAGCCTCCTTTTTGCACATTCAACCTCGCCTCTCTTGCCTGCTTGGCACAAATGTTGCAATCCTAATTTATCAAAGAACTTCACTAAAAATACTCACTAATAAGATGCTCTCATACTCGTGTGTCACGTGACAGCCTCTTATTAGAAGAAAGAACACATGGCAAACGCACAATAATAACAATCATTCCTCAGTACAGGTTTCAGCTAAATTAATAATGTGCAATCTTGTCACAGGCTGGTAGTTTACAGCAGGGCCTCCTCAAAGAAACAGACCGTAGCACTGCACCCCTTAACACATAACTTACGGACAGGGCCGCACCTTGTCAGTGATGTGCCTGGTGAGCAGGACCCACACAGCAGCACCACCCTGTGGACAGTGTGCCTCCAGTTTGTACTGGGGGTTATTGGCAAGACTGTATGCATCCTTCACTGGACCCTGTTTTGCATCCCAGCTGCTGTGGTTCACGATGGGAAAGAAAGAAAAACATCAGGCACACCCACAATCTCTTGAATGGACACTCAAATTTATCCAATGCAAAAAAAAATTCTTAAATTCTTAAACTCCTCAGGGTGCAAGGCATACAGTTTGACACAGCTACGTCACTGAGGTCATTAAAAAAGGGGAAAGGCAGTGCAAAGAAACCATGTAAATGCACAGGCATTTGAAATACACAGTACAGTACAACACAAACAATTTAAGTGAACAGTAGGTGGCAACCAGTCTTTAAACATGATCACCAAGCCGAGTTGGACATTCTTCTTGTGCAGAGGGTAATAACTGCACCTGCAGCCTCAGTCGCAAATGCATGTTTGAGCAAAAACATGTGCATGGACACTAGAAACACACACATAAACAAACAGACCAGCTCCACTTCCACTGAATGTCTGACAAAGGCTTGAAGAAGCAGAGCTTGGATATAGTCTCTCCCCCCCATGACTTTGAAACTTTAGTCTTTTACATGCTGTGCTATCAAATTCTGGGACAGAAAGACAAAACTCCACAAAATGAGTGCATGAACAAATCAATAGTTCGTGCAATTAGTCAGCAAGTCTTACAATGGAAAACAATACTAAACAAACAAATGCCACCGTGATGACAAACCTGTGGATGCAGGAGGACTCTTTGAAGAGACTTGGACTCCAGCTGAGGTAGATGACATCATAGTATTGGCACAAGTCCTCCCACATGATCCAGAAAACCCCTGTGCAATACAGCAAATCAAGGTTAATCACGTTGGTGCTGCATGAGCAGTTTCATGCTGCTGCCGTGAGCGTTCTGCCTCGAGTGTGGCGATGCGTCATGGCAGCCTACCGTTGTCAATCTTCTGGGCAGTCTTGGGGTCAAAGTTCAGGTACTTGAGGAGTTCGGGCGTCCAGCTCTGCTCATCTCGCTCGCTGAAGCGCCCCTTCCACCTCAGGTGGCTCCATGGGTTCTTCAGTTGGATCAGCCGTTTGCCCTTGGGAACAAGACGAGGCAGAACTGTGAGAACAGAACCAGCCAGAGGTCTTTAGATGGAGAAGCAGGACCATAACTTACTCCACCTTCACCCTTAATGATCATAAATGAGGAAAAGACCTCTAAGGGTCTTAAACCTTAACCAAGACAAAAAACATCAAAATAAATAAATACATTCACCTGAATGAGAGTGTTTATAAAAATACAACACCCAACAACACAGCAACTGTGTCCTGTTAATATTGCATCAACCAACCTGTTCTTACAGGCTTCAGTTCCACATCCCTGTAGGCTGTCTGAACTCACCTTATAGTCTCTGATGTCCAGCACAGCATAGGCGTGTGTGGGCACCAAGCCCCATCTTTCACCCTCTTCTTCAGTCATCACCCCTGTCGCCGTAGTGATGAGGACATGACCCTTATGAAACCTGGGAGAGGTGGCAGAAAACCCATGTCAGATGGCATTACTGGCGAGCCCAGTAACGGCAGAGTGGAAAACCCAGAAACTTTCCAGCCTGTCAAGAAATTTATTCAAGGATAAAAAGACCCAGTCAAACGTCTTGTATGGAATGTAAGATTTTCAGAAAGTCAAGAGCATTCCTGGTGTAAGTATGTCTTAAAAAAGAGGGTGCTGAACAAGATAATTTTTGGTTGATGTGAGGGATTTCTGTGAAAAGTTTTGGGAATATAAAGGGTTTTGCTCGGTACGTCATCACTGATATCACTGTCAGAATAATAAATATCAAAGCGGAAACATCCTGGCAGTTTTTATGTTGGAGGAGTGTGCACAAAGGCTTTGAACTAATGCAAAGGTAAACACCTTTGTCATATAGATGTTACAACACATACAATAAAATTGGTTCTCTGTATTTAAACCATGCCTTCGGGGTTTAGTGGTCAGTTACCATTCAATGCCCAGGGAAGCAGCGCTGAGTGTCTTGCTCAGGGAAGCACTTGGGGGCTAGGGCAGGATTCAAACTGGGACACTTCTGCATCAGAAGTTCCACCCATTAAGAATTTCTAAATTCAATTTCCCATGAATGCCATGACTTGCCATGCTGTATGTACCCTACCTCTGGTAAAGCATACGAAAGGTATCTTCCTTATTGAAGGTCTGGTTGTCTGAATGCATGGCGATGCGTTCAGGGATCCAGCCTGTCAGGGCATGCAGGTCAATGTTCTGTGAAGGAAGAACAATACAAACCGTGTCACCCTGTCATCAACAAAAGAAGAAATTAGTCAGAAAGTACAGAAATGAGAGGGCTTGCGGATTGACGCTCACCGAATTGGAGCCTGGAAAGTCATAACCACCCATGACCTTCATATAGGCCTTTTCGATGAGGGACACCCACAGCTCGTTCTTGTTGCTGGAATACGAACATAGGAGCTCGCCGTTACGGTCCACTGGCAGGAAGTCATCAATGATAACCTGGTGGCAGGAAGTCATCGATGATCGCCTGGTAGTTTAAAGGTCTTCCATTTCAAACACACACACACACACACACGCGCTGACTGTGTTTAAAACAGATCACCAAGGACCACAAACTTTATAGTGCTACCCTGCTATGGTAATACTCCTCACAGGATTACTCTACCCTGGTCATACAAGAAGTGTCTGCAGGTCTATAGTGCTATTCTGCCCTGGTCATAGAGGGTCACAGAGTCTGTAGAACTACAGCACCCTGATGATGGAGAATCAGAGTCTCACTAGAGCTACTCCACTCTGATGATGGCGAATCACAGAGTCTGTAGAACTACACCACCCTGATGATGGAGTCACAATGTCTGTAGAACTACTCCACCCTGACGAAGGAGACTCAGTCTCACTAGAGCTACTCCACTCTGATGATGGTGAATCACAGAGTTTGTAGAACTACACCACCCTGATGATGGAGAGTCACAATGTCCGTAGAACTACTCCACCCTGACAATGGAGACTCAGCCTCACTATTCCTACTCCACCCTGACGATGGTGAGTCACAGAGTCCATAGAGCCACTCACCATGGTCACTGAGAGTCACGGTATCTGTACAGTTACTCTACCCTGATTACATCTGAAAGTTATGTCCTTACTGACTGGATATTGATACTCAAGACACATGCAAAATGTAGTTGACAAACAGCTGCACTCAAGTAAGCAATGCACCTTCCTGGGCACACCGTTGATGTGCAGTTTCACCATGTATTTCCCACAGGGGTTGTATTCTGGTTCTCCTTTCCTGTTCTGTGGGTAGATGATGCTGCAGCAGAACAAAGCAACGGTGTATCAGTTTGCAGTCTTCATGGCACTATAACAACGTATGCAGTTAGTGGTGTTTGTATCATGTCATTCATAAAACTGGGAAAAAGGAGGAAACAAAAAAATCCTGGACAAAGTAAATTAGTATTTTCACGACAGACAACATCCATCCTAAATGCCAGCTAAGTGTGTGTATTCCTGGTCAACAATTAGGACAAATAAATGCCAGTACTTGGGATAAAGTTATACAGAACAGTTTTAGTTTTTAACCATGGGAGATGTGCTTTTCTATACAAATAAAAAACTTCACACTAGCTAAAATACCGTGGAGGTTGACACACATGCCACCATTACGAACGAGGAACTCACAACGATATGAGACACACACACACACCTAGTAATAAGTTTCTTGTTGTAGCGTCTCTCGTACGCGGCGCTAATGGCCAGGGATGCAACGAATGAGCAGTCTGACACAACTGTCTGCAAAAACAGAAACAAGGAAAACGGTTCATATGATTACAGTTAAAGAGTAAAGACTTTTATGTACTAAACTAAACAACTGCACAGTGTTGGGCAGTTGTATCCAGTTACAACAGAGGAACGTGTAATGTCCGTATTTATTATATTTTTTATGTTCAGTGTTTACAGTTGTACATGCCAACAGTAAAAATTACGTGATTATATTGTAACACTCTAATAATTATCTAATTTATGTTAATTAACACCACATAAGTTTAACACACTGTGTCATCTGCTCCTCCTCCATGCTCCACCTAGTTTGCCATGATAGGCAATTGATAGGTCCCCTGCTGAGATGTACACCAGGGGTTCTAAATTCCTGTCCTGGCAGATCCTGGTGGGTGCAGGTTTTTGTTTCAGTCAGTTAAAAAAAAAAAACCTTAGTGATGTTCATATTTGCCTATTTTGAGACCTACAAAATCAGAAAATTTTGAAAACAGAAGGGGAAGGGGGGTGTGTGTGTGTGTGTGCGTGTGCATGCTTTGTCAGTAACTGACAGAAAAGAGGTAGAACTTTCACCATTGGAGAAAATAGGGAGAGGGTACTGAAAACCAGATGTCTCCCAGGAGAATCAGGAGGGTTGGTAAATGTATTTTTAATTTTCTAATCCATTAATTGTTAATAATCCCTAATAACCACTGTTCCTGCTAAGTATTCTTTGTCATTGGCACCCATTTGTTTTGTTCATTAACTACTGCTATTTGAATACCATTAATGGTTACTGTTTATAATTAAACACCATGCCTAACTATCCAGATATTCCCTGCTCTGATTCTGCAGTTACAGTGACATTGTAATGTGTGATTTATTATTTTTGTTACAGATCTTACAGTCTTAACTATCTTTGTAACTCTTATTTTTCTCTCAGGACAACTAAGTGCAGACTGATGTAAACCAATCAAGAAGAATTCAGAGAAGAAACTACGTAATTAACATTTAATTAACACAGTGGTCAAATTTAAATTAACTGGTTGGAAAATAAAACCAGCACCCATGGAGGTCCCCCAGAAACCAGAATTGAGAACCCCTGATTGACACCACAGATGATTGTGGTGTCAGGCAGAAGTGGGACCAGATGGTCATCACCTGCTTGATGCTGAAGCTGGAGACGGTGTAGATCATGATAGGGTTGTTGCAGATCTCATCAGGCCGGACCCAGCGAGAGAAGATAGCCTTCTGTTTGGGAGACAAGGCCAGCTTGCCACATTTGTCCCTGGGGCAAAAGTAACAGGCAAGTAAATAACCCTTTCACCTCTGTGTCTAAAAAAGCTGCTTGATATCCCACAGTGCATTGCAGCTGCTTTAAAACAAGGCAAGTAACTGTAAGGACAATGAATTGCTTGAAGCTGCTGCATGACCTGAAGCTGTGATCAAAAGACTGAAGGTTTAGTCCCTAGTCTGGGACTTATGTATCTCTTTACATTTTAAAATATACACAGCCGCACAAATTGGTACAAGCGACTCACTGTTTTGTACACCAATAAGATGTAAAACCTGGAAAGTCACAATAAAAAAAGAATAGAAGAAAGGCTCACGAGAATGGAACTGGAAAGGCAAATCTCTCTTTGAGGTCGACACTCATGAAAGGAACATATTCAATACTGTTGATTTTGGATGTGCTCCTGTGATATAAAAATCAGAGCATCAACATAACATGCAGACAATGAACAATAATAATGGTTTTTGAATTATTACTAATTTTTTTAAAGTTGGATTCTGACTGGCTGTTCATGTGCACCCTTCTTCTCCTACCTGAGCACCTCGATCTCCTCTGCTGTATAGCGCTGGCCCTGAGCCTCACAGGACTGCACAGGCCTTGTGGGCTGCGGCCGATCCTGCAGGGAGAAGTCTGGGCCCAGAGGCAGGTACTGTCTTACTTGGGGGCTGGGTTTTGGCCCACTAGGGCCGGACTTGTCTTTACTTGCTCCTTTCAACATGGAGTCCCTCAGTCCCTCTGCCCTGAGAAAAGAGAGCACAGGTCAGACGTCATCAAGAGAAAAGCACGGCTGTCATGTATCATGAAATCAGCATCAAGATGGTAGATTAATATTACAAAACGGTTTAATTTTAAATATCTAGATAAGGCTATCTTTCTAGATAAGGGTAAGTAATGTAGTCTATTCAGCCCAGGTCACAAGCTAAAGAACAGTTAGAAATAGTGCACTTAAACTGCATTTAAACTTTCTTTTCCATCAATTATTTTCTCTAAAGAGAGAACTCTGATTAACAGTTCACATTTTGATATTTCTGATTTTACGTAATTTACAATCGATAAGCTTGAAAGCCCTGCCCACCTGTCCAATGCTTGGCGAGCCAGTTGCTTCAGCTTTCCCTGGAGGGCCTGGTCAGAAGTCTCATTGGACTAAGAGAAAACAAAGGGCGTGGCATTAAATGTTGGTAGGGAATGGCACTATGGAGTAGGACATCTGATGTGACTATTACACAATGCATGTGTGCATGCTCACTAGCTGCCTGTATACAGAGCTCCACAATGTGTGTGCGCACGCTTACTCACTGTCTGTATACAGAGCTCCATAGACTGTGTGTGTGTTTTTACTAACTGCCTGTATACAGGGCTCTACAGCCTGTGTGTGTGTTTTTACTAAATGCCTGTATACAGGGCTCCACAGCCCGTGTGTGTTTACTCACTGCCTGCATACAGGGCTCCACAGCCTGTGTGTGTTTACTCACTGCCTGTACACACAGCTCCACAGCCTGTGTGTGTTTACTCACTGCCTGTACACAGAGCTCCACAGCCTGTGTGTGTTTACTCACTGCCTGTACACAGAGCACCACAGCCTGTGTGTGTTTACTCACTGCCTGTACACAGAGCTCCACAGCCTGTGTGTGTTTACTCACTGCCTGTACACAGAGCTCCGCAGCCTGTGTGTTTACTCAATGCCTGCATACAGAGCTCCGCAGCCTGTGTGTGTTTACTCACTGCCTGCATACAGAGCTCCACAGCCTGTGTGTGTTTACTCACTGCCTGCATACAGAGCTCCGCAGCCTGTGTGTGTTTACTCACTGCCTGTGTACAGAGCTCTACAGCCTGTGTGTGTTTACTCACTACCTGTGTACAGAGCTCCGCAGCCTGTGTGTGTTTACTCACTGCCTGCATACAGAGCTCCACAGCCTGTGTGTTTACTCACTGCCTGTATACAGAGCTCCACAGCCTGTGTGTATAGCTCGATGGCCTCATCACTGTTCCCTTTCTCGTCTTCATCGAAGGCCTGTGTGACTAGGAAGTAGGCGCGCTCCAGGTCCAGCTGGTGCTTGGACTTGAGGGGGTCACTGCTCTGGGCCTCCACTAAACACCAATAGCCACAACAAGATCAATGAGCTTAACATTGCTTTGAGGACCACAGCACATAAAACTGATAGTGGTTCATGGTTTTTTTCAGACTGGGGTCTGTATTTTCTGCAGCAAACAATTAACACCCATTAATGAAACAGGTGCAACAGTTAGTCTGTCACTTTTCAAAGGGATTTCCTGTATCCAGATCATCATTTCCTTTTTTTTTTTAACTGTATCCTAGCATAACAAAAAGTAAAAATGTTAAAAAAAAAAAATGTAAAACTGCCTACATGCTCAGTGTGCACAACAACAAAATAAAATATGTGGAACACCTGTAATGTGACAGACAGCTTTATGGGAAAACCTCCCCTAAACCCAGGATGCTGACAGTTGACAGCTGAAGGAAACCAACTTTAAGAGAAGTAAATTTTTACTGCAAATTGTGAAATACAAAAGCCTAACTGTAACAATAAGACAAGACAGCATACATGGGGAATACGCCAACAAAAAATAAAAGCGTGTGCATTCCTGATTGCACTAATTTTCTTGATTTCATCATATTACTGTTCCCCAGCTCATGGCCAGTCTGTGATTCTGAACAAATTATTCTGTATGTTAATTAAATTACAATTATAACCAGTCAGTGTTTATTCCAGTTGTTTAAATGGTGAAGTGTATTTTCAGATTTCTTTATGGTACATTACCGGGATTACCAAAAATAAAAAAGACAATAAAAAAAAGCATTTGTCATACACTTAAAAATAAAACTTTCAAATATGTAAATTAAAAGCATCATAAATTATAGCCATAATTTATAATAAGACAATTAAAATACAAACAAAAATAATTATACAAAATAACACAGAAGACAATCAGATCGGACCCATACAAAATGAAACTTTTTGAGAGCACTATTAATAAGAATCATTTCGGAGAACAAGAATTGTGATTTTTCACGTGGGTGTTGCATAGCAACAATGTGCCAGGGAACAGAGACAGGAAAACAGAATGTGGGATGACAGTGATTTAGTGATATAGTTACGCAACACTTTTAACGGCATGTTTAAGTGGGCACCAGTAGCCATTAGCAGTCATTTAATTGCATAGTGGTCTATGGTGCACATGTGTGTGGGGGAACAAGTCCTGAGTGTGGACTGAACTCGAGACAAGACAAGTCCCTGTGTCATGTAAAACTGGCCAGCAACTGTCTACACAGCACTTCAAAGAACCCAGCGGACCTGCAGCATGAAGAGCTTGAACTCGATCCAGGTACTCGTTCACCTTGTCCTGGATGTTCTCCAGCTTGGACCCAGCCATGCCCGCATAGATGAGAGCCTGGGCTGCCTCCTGATGGCAAATGGAACACTGAGTGTGAAGTGACTGCCAGGTACCAATATGGTACCTACATGGGTAAAACTACTGTGACTGCCATTTAATGATAAGCTGCCAATATAGTTGCATGGACTATACAAGGGATTTAAACCATGTCTCAGCATTCTACACAATGAGAAGTTAACGTTCTTAGTAAAAGTTCTGAGTCCCCTGAGTTAATGGTAAAACCCAGCAAAGCTGTTCTATGAGTGCAGCTATGACGTCACCTGTTTTTTCATCACCTCACACTGCCACAGTCAAAAAAACAGTTGCAACAATATTGGCACACAGTCCATAAACTCTGGCTGTCTGTAAGTGGAATGTAAGTTAAACACTAACGTCTTTACAGTCATTAGCATGTCAGAGCATTTGCTGTGCTGTAGTATATTTCCTACATTACAAGTATGCAGGTATAATTTGTCTTAATGTGGTTTTATACGTCTGTATATACGTAGATATACAAATGTAGCATACAATATTTTCATTTGAAATCCAAATTATGAGTGACGTTCTATAAAACAGGATTCACTGGGGGACAAATTCTAAATAGGTGGGATAATGAGGAAGGACATTTAAGGGGCATCATTACCACTTCGCCATGATGCAACTCTGTTACTGACCTCGGGGAAATCCCATAACTAATAATATATATGTAGATTTCTGAAAGCGGCTGACATACGTAGACCACTAATAAAATAATAAGTAACTTGTAATGCACAATAGTTTCCATCTCTGTAACTAAAAATGTCAGTACTTCAACAATTCCCTAGTGACAATCACAATAAAACTATACATCACTACACAAATAACATCTATCAATTAAAATGTACAGAACCCAGTGGGATTTTTAGGTACTGGAATTAACGCGGAAAAAAATAAATTTTTATGATCTTACCTTGTAGTAAAAAACCGCTTCGTTGTGTTTCCCTTTTTGATCATAGTAAACAGCAGACTTTGCGAATTTTATGGCATCCAATTCCAGCGCCGAGCAATCCATGCTGTCCCTTTGTTGTTTTAACAACGACGAAAATAAAAAATTAACTATACTTTCAGATCATTAACATATTGTAAGCCGAACGCTGTTAATTCCTCCGCGTTGAATTTGTAATCATCCTGATTTGAATGTGGTAAGTGAAACCGCGACGGAGTCGAAAACACTTAAAAACTGGTTACCTTTAAAAATCCAACGCCACGCTTATTCTTGAAAGGACTTCGCTTTTACTAACATTTAAAGTTAATTTACAACAATGAATTATACTGCCCCAAATCGATCGTCTCTGAACTGAAACTTTGGGCACAACAAATCCCGTTGTTCTACTTCCGGGTCCAGAGAAAGAGGCGTGTCCTGTAGCTGTCAATCCGCTGTTTCGGTTGCGTCACACTGTGTCATCCTGTCCGTCACAGTACGGTATAACTTGGAAATTCCACACCCTCAAATCGAAATGAACCAGCGCTTAACTGTGCTTTCATCGTTATTGTTGAGCTTAAGCAATATGGCACCACAATTAAAAATATTTAGAACAAAGACGATAAGAAGAACTTAAGCATTTTAACCGAAAATAGCATACTTTAAACTGTATTCAGTGGACTTTACAACCCTATAGCATGTATTGTTTGAACATTGTAATTTACCTTATCCTGTACGTCATTGTCTCATTGTTTATAAATACAGGGACGATGGCGCAATGAGTAAATGTAGTTTCTGTCGCGAAGGGCAGTAAAAAGCAGTTCTCGCAAAAATACTAAACTTGAATGAACGTCTGCAAAATATAGAAAACTGACTTTACTTTCTAAAAGAGCCAGTTGCCAAGATAGTTTTCCCAGATATTACCTTGCACTAACGAAACGGCTGTTCATCTCGAGGGTTTGACAGAAGAATTCATTCGAAATTGAAAGACTAACTGAAGCTGTAAAAACGATACACAATGATTTGAGGAAAGAGAATGATACATTAAACAGAAAACGCGGAGCTAAATAAAAACATGTCAGAACACGAAGCGAGAATCAAAGATCAAGAGTGCTCCACAAGAAGATGATGCCTCCTTCTATACGGTGTGGCCAAAAATGCAGAGCAGACTGTAAAAAATAAAGTTAAGGACATCTGCAGAGCAGTGTTTCCTGAATCGAAGAAGAATACAGTAGCAGCAGCGGTGGACATAGTGTATCGCCTAGGTCGGCTCACATCTGGGGAGAACAGGACCATGAAACCATGTCCCATCATAATAAGGTTTACTTGGAGAACAGGGATCTTACATGGAAGCATACTAAACAAAATTACTATCTAAAGAGCCATGGATACCGTTTCGAAGAAGACTCCATTGCCAGTGACAAGGATGCAATGAGTTGTCTGTGGCCAGCAGCAAGGAAGGCAGGGAGGAATGCCTACTTCAGAGTGATACCAGCTGTTATTGATGGTAAAGAAATATATCTTGATGAGAAGTGAAGCAAAACAGGAGAGGTAAAATAATATCGTCAAGTCGGATACCTACAATTTGACATTGAACACTAGTTAGTCCTGGTCAGAATGGTTTGGTACATGGACATTACTGAAACGGATAAAAAGTTCTGAATAGTTGTGCAGTTGTTGGGGTCAGTTGTTCAATATTTGCGAGGATACTTTAGCCTATACACAGACTAGATTTAACCCATACGAAATCAGTTTTTATATATAATTTTCTTTATTTTTTATATCTTTTTTTCTCTCTTGTATGACTTTTTTAATCTTTTCAATAAATGCCAGGGTATGCGGGGATATTTAAAAGAAAAACTGTTTTTGTTTTGCAAAGACAAAGGTGCTGGTTTTATTTTCATCCAAGAAACTCATGCATGTTCAACGGATGAACATTTTTGGAAAAATCATTGGGGTTGCGAGATGTGGTTTTACAATGGTAGTAATCGGTCAGCAGAGGTCGCATTTTAAAGAACAAGTTTAAAGGACTACAAGGTGAAAGCGATACGTTTCGAAGCTGGGTTATATTAATTGTAGATATAAATCAGAGTCAGTTCATTTTGATCAATGTTTAAACCTGTAACAATAAGATAAGACAGCATGTAACGTCATGCACAATAGAAAAGGAGTCTGGATCCCAGTGTGCAGTGACATGGTCTTTATTGTTGTCAGTACATATTTTAAATATATGTTCGTGGTGGTTTAACTTAATTTGACTTTCATTTAACTGCCAGGTAACCCATTATTAGCTGTTTGTCAACTGGCTGCTTTTGTAGAACATAAGCACCCATCATATGTTGTAGGTTTTATATGGCTGAGAAATGAGACATTCAGACCTTTTGAGCTCAGACAATGTGGTGATTGTTGGACCGTACATGGACATGAGTTCTTTTGGCATTTGTGCACGTCAGTGGGACATCCAGAGAGGCCTCAGCGTGTCACTGAGCACTCTGATACTTCGCAGATCCACTGTGTAAACACAGGAATGATGTTAATCCAGCTGGGAGTCAGGAGGAAGACAGCAAACACTGTCATCTGTCTCAACAGTGTCTGATATATTCCATATTGCAGAGTTCAGCAATATAATCTGGCTGACATTATTTCCTCAGCAGAATCCCTCACCCAAGACAAGACTTGCTTGGATTTCAGTTTATAGACGTGGCTATTCATTTTAAACAATTCTCAGTACATTTTAGGCTTATTATACCTTTTCTCTACCTGAAATATTATTCTGCAACATAAGAATTTCAAGACTAAACCACCTATTACCTATTAAACATTAAACCTCCAGCTGCCCTTGTTTATACATTTTACATACATTTGTATGCATTGATAAAAATGTATCCTTTCTTTTTAAAAAGACAGGTAAATCATAATCTTTAAATATGTACAGTTTTTCATTCCAGTAATATAATAATCAGCACTTATTGTCACTGCATACATATATTTTGCACACACATGTCACAATGAAATTTGTCCTCTGCATTTAACCCATCCCCCTGGGGGGAGCAGTGAGCAGCCACACATGGTGCCCGGGGAGCTAGCACTGAGTGTCTTGCTCAAGGACACACCTGACTGAGAGACTTCTGCATCCCAGCAGAACAACTATCTTATTTAAACATTAGTTCAATGGCTGTCCTGTTGCACAAGGAATTCCCTGCAGGTGACTGAAAGGACAGCATTAAGCCAGTGCATACACAGTACTACTGGTACAAGTTAGCATTAGTACCAAACTGGAGAAGCAGTTATCTTGCAAAATAATATATGACTGCGCCTGATGGCAGAGGAAAATTCAAGGTAAGTTGCTGTTTGACATTCACAAAGGAATATGGCTTAGAGACAGAACAAATCTCTTTTGAGTCTGCACTGCCAAGTGTTCTGCTAAACAATCATCTGTCTTCCTCCTTGCATAACATGCATCCCCCTCAAATATATGTAATCCAGCTTTGGTGGTTTGTTTGTTCCCATATACAGCCAACTGGATCCATATAAACCTTCTCAATGTTAAACATCTTGAACCAGTCTGTCATTCTTACTGCTCGCCTTACTGCTGTCACACTAGTCTCATATATATCCTGCACCACCCTCACATACATCTCTGCCACTGCCAGCCTCCTCATACTATACCACAACTCCTCTCTTGGCACTCGGTCACGCACTTTCTCTAAATTCACTAATGCACAATGCAACTCATTCTGGCATTGTCTATATTTCTCCATCAACACTCTGAATGCAAATATGGCATGTGGAGTGCTCTTTTATTGGCATGGAACCATCTTGCTGTTCACAGATCCCATAACCTCATGGTGTGGCTGATCAACTTTATGCCTCTGTAACTGTACCTTCGTTAGCTGCACCTATGCCAAACTTGTTGAACTGAAATATATCAATAAACATAATTTATTAGGTGTGAACCGCAAAAAGCTGCATCATTCAGTTTTTTTATCACTTGAGAAAAAAAGTAAACAAAAAAGTAATTAAGAAAGAAAGCAAAAATGAAGACTTTTGCAACTGTGACCTTTGGTGAACAATGAGATCTAGTTTTGTGTTGTATATAAAGCCTTTAAGGGACCTGAAGTCGATACCAGGCCCAATATTCTCTATCTTTATGGCTATGATTCCATGGGGGAAACTCATCTGATCCAATGGCCCCTGGGGTCATTGCACATTTCCCAGAAGTCCTTGGGGCCCTGTGTCACCCTGAAGAAGAAAAAAGTGAAAGTTTGATGTCGCTGTGACTGCCTCTCTCCAATCACTTTCAGCCCCTTGACTGTGTGAAAAAGCACTTAGAGCAACACTTCAGCCATTCAGCATGCTGGGGTCACCAGAAGAACACTTACTTTGTCACCTGGAAGTCACCTGGTTCCAGGAGTTCCCTGTATTCCCTTTTCCCCCCTCTGGCCCTGCAAAGACAAAATAAAAGTGAATGTTAGCATGGAGAGTAGAGAGACACGCTTCTTGAGAGTCTGGGCAGTGATTCCAAATAACTATAATACAAAACACTCAGATTTCTCTCTGTGTGAGACTCCAGACCCATAATTTATTTTTATTTAAAACAATGCCAGAGCTGAGGCTGTATTGAGTGTTTCTGATGTAGGTATGCTTTGATATGTGCAACTGCTGCAAAAAGTACCCATTTCTGGTGAATTTCAGATAATTATAAAGATTTTCTGTCTTACCTTGGGGCCAGATGGTCCCATGATGCCAATTTCACGCTATAAAAAAGCAAAAATACTGTCAACAGCATGTCGGGCATTTTCAAATGCCCGTACATACTGTATGAACATCTTATTGTTCTTAATGTTACCAAAATGCTCTTAAGGGAGTATTTTCCTTGCAATCACAGCATCAGGTTCTTGTGTGAATTATTTGCAGTCCTTTCTTCAAACACCTTGCCTGACATTGTCTAAGAAGAACACATTTCACTAATATCTCACTCCTAAGAGAGTCTGATTATGCTGCTTGGACCTTCGGTGTCAGGGACACAATAAATCTGTAGTGTACTGTGCATAGGTGATGATGTAGCGTGCACCGTTAGTGGACTTTGTCCACTATTTCTGGTGGGAGGAGATCAGTAGAGCCCTTGAGGAGGTGGTGTGGCATTGGAGAACAACATCAAATTCTTTGTATTGACTGGAACCAAAAACAGCTGAACACACAGTCCTGGGACAGAGAACTCAGTTTGTGCCAGTAGATGTTTTTCCTCTTGGCCGTCCAAAGACTTCCAAAGAGCATGACTGAAATTAAGGATGACCTTTCCCAGCATTTTCAATTTTTTTTCTTCTTTAATGAAACAGTTCTATCATTTTAACAGTTGTATTGTTTTAACAGATCAGTCACTTTGATTGCTAATAGCTGTTTCTGTCACACCCAGTAATCAGTAAACTCCAGCCCTGCTCAGTCTAGGCGCAGGGTTTAGAACTAGCACTCAACCACGAACCCAGTGAGGAGGTATTGAGCCTGATGTGTTTTACTGAGCAATTCATTACTAACTTGTCTTGTACTCTTTTTTTTTTTTCCCCCCCGTGTGTTTCCCGGTTCCCGAACCTGCCCTGGTCCCTCACCTCCTGTGCTCTCCTCCCCCGTGTTTATGCAGGATAGATCCCCTGGCTTTCGGACCCTTGCGAGTTTTACCGACCACGTCTTTTCTGATCTCCCCTCTAATGGCCTTTTTTTGTGTTGGAATAAAACCTTCTTCCCTGCATATTGGGATCCTGCCTCTTTTCTTTGGTGTGTGAATGTTATAGTTTCTTTGTTTAGTTTATGGTATAGTATTTTCTGATGAATATGTAAATATGTGTTTTGTTTTTACTGATTGTAAACATTAAATCAGCTTATTCTTAGCCTGTTTTTTTCTCTTTCTACCTTAGTATTAGTCACCATAGTATAACATATCTAGAGAAAAAGGAGCTGTTCCTAATGAGCTATTATTCAGACAAACTGACAAACTGAATGTTCTTTTCAATCTGCATTTTAAATAAAAGGAAATATTATTCCTTGTCACTCCAGACAAGTCACTTTTAGTTATTTTTCACAAATATGAGTTTAACAGTTTAACATTGTACCAGCTCTGGTAAATATTTATTTAATTATAATTAGACAAATGTTTTTGATTGAGTATAGTATGTTGGAATTTCAAAGGAGAAAATATAGTCTGCACTGACCCACCAGACTCTGCAAACTTTGATGATTGCCAAGACTAGCTTCTAAATTGAACCTTCATCCCCACACAAGCAGAAAGTTCTTGAGGGGATTTTAGAATAAACAAAAGGAGTCTGATATATATTATCATCTGTCCTTCATCTCCACGTGGGCCTGGAGGTCCTTGCAGAGACTAAAAGTCAGAGAGAAAAATGTCAGTCTATGGACTAAACCAGTCAGGATTCTTTAAGGTTTAAGATTGTTGGCAACAGTAATCATTACTTTACACTTTACACTATATACAGCCCTGAAAAACACTGTAAGAAGGTAAAATGGAAGGCTGACTCGCCATACCAGGTGCTCAGGTGTGATGGCTACAGAGAAGAGCTTGATGTCCACTACCGAGGCTTCTGAGTTTGCCTTGGAGGTGCCTCCACATGGCTCTTTGTAGCCATCAAACGGATGACTGTCTGTTACAACTATCATGTACTTGTTGCCATGGAGACAGGTATTTCTCGTTAAAGGCAGGCCAAAATTGCAGATATTGAAGAGTTAATACAAATGAATGAAGCCAGCCTTTGATTGTTACTAGTAATATGGTAGAAATAACACAATTTAGTCCTCCTTTGCTGCTGGTGCTGAGGCCGCTCTCATTGGCCTTTGGTGACCCTCAGGCGAATCGTCATCCAAGGGGATATGTTAGGAGTCAGCTGCTCTACGAAGGCATCCCGCTCAGATGGTGCCCAGGTAGGCACCGGGTACCTACATGCACAAGGACAGAGTTTAGAGAGGGTTTAGCAAATAATAAGAACTCTAGCAGCCCCAAAGCAAACCGTTACAGTTATATTGGCATGTACAGCATGCGCCAGCAGCAGTAATTACCATGAGCTATGGTGACTGTTGTGGGAAGGCTAAATCAAAAAAGTAGGTCTTCAGTCGAGATTTAAATACTGAGACAGATTCGGCACCTCGTACTTATCCAGGCAGTTCTGTTCTTAACAGGGAGCCAGTGGAGTGATGACAGTATAGGACTTATATGGTCGTATTTTCTGCTTCTAGTGATAATTCTAGCAGCTGCGTTTTGGATGCGCTGCAGTGTGTTTAGTGTTTGGTTAGTACATCCAGACAGTGAAGCATTACTGTAGTCTAATTGACTATAGACAAAAGCATGTACAATGCTTTCCCAGCAGAATATTCCCCACAGCATCACACTGCCCCCACCAGCTTGCCTTCCTCCCATGGTGTATCCTGACACCATCTTGTCATGCACCCAGCCACCATAATTTCCAGGAATTAGAGTGAAACAAAACGAGTTCTGAGGAAAGTTGGTTTCTTTCCAACATTACTCCGTATGATTTGTTGCAGGGGATGAGGAGTGGCCGATAACGTTTAAAAAACAAAATTCAGGTTTAAAACGCCCTAAATGGGAAAGGGAATTCTGAGTCGGCCGACAGTACACTCCTGTCATGTAAGTACCGCTGTTTCTTGAGCACTTTGCATGTTTCATAATTTTCTGCAAAACTTGCAATTGTCAGTTTTATCTCAGCCACTCAATGCATGGCATTAAGGTGTGCACTAGATGGGACACGTGCAAACATCCTGACCTGGAAAACTGGATTTGGGAAATATTTTGCTAAATTAAAAAAAAAAAAAATTTATTCTCACGTTGATTAAGAGACAACATTTTGTTCAGGAAAAAAAAATTCTGCCAGTGGCACAAAATATATAAGCATTTATACCAATATATCAATAATTTAATGTCAAATAACAGAATGTATTCACTTTTGCTTAACTTTTCACTTTAATATATTTTTTATGACTTTGTCCTTGTAAATTGTTTTCATTAGCTTTATGTCTGCACATAACATTATAACATATGCATTATTTACCTTTAAGGCCATCCATGGCCTGGCACCGATTTACCTCTCCACACTGCTACACCCCCACACTCAGAACAGACCCCTTAGCTCCTC
Organism: Chitala chitala; assembly: GCA_025773905.1. Lineage (NCBI taxonomy): Eukaryota > Metazoa > Chordata > Actinopteri > Osteoglossiformes > Notopteridae > Chitala > Chitala chitala. The sequence continues at coordinate 20,019 of JABJVR010000962.1, forward strand.
CGAACAGAAGCTACTATCTGTCTCCAGAGCCAGATGTGAATGCTG
>JABJVR010000963.1:0-20062 GCA_025773905.1 Chitala chitala
TGGGATGGGCTCCAGGTTTCCCCGCGACCCTCACCAGGAATAAGCGGTTAAGATAATGGATGGATGGATGGATGATAGTGTTTGATATGGGAAAAAACTAAAATATTTAATAAAACAGGACACAACAAAGGAACACTGCATCACTTTCAGAGAAAATGAATGAAAAGTAGAGCTAGACTCACATGACCCTAAAGGCAACACTGGTGGCATTGGAAAAAAAAAAACAGGTATGTTTGTAGTGTGCTGTCTCCAAAGACACAGTCACAGTCTCACAGGTGATAACGAGTCTGGAGATCATGGTTGAGGCTCCATCCGCAGATACAAGCTGTAAGGTTTTTCCTTAGAAGAAGATCTACAGACCTGAGAGACGGGGCTGGGAATTACACAGAGCCTGAGGTGTGATTAGGAGGGCACTTAAGTTTGTGTTGTCATGCTACAGGGCTGATGCGTTTGATGAGGTCATGTGATCTCATTTCCAAGGCAGGTTTGCCTGTTTGTATGAAGGTCTTGGTTGTGATGTAAAGTCCTAGGATGGTTTGGCATAAAAGACATGAAAAGATCTCACCTTAGGTTTCTAGTTGCTTCATTACATTTTTTAATTAGGTAATGTAAGTGCTAATGTTAACCCTGAAAGGATAAGCGGTTAGGTAATAGAATGATGAAAGTACTACAGTCATTTACCACCGCTATCATTACCTGTCAGGTGTTTAATGAAAGGAAACTGTTGAAATCATCAATGTAACATATACATACCATGCCATGGGATCACAGTTCGTCATTAAACATTTCTGTCTGGTCCTTCTGTTTATGTAATGCACACATCCCCCATTTCAACTATTAAGGCACAGTTGAAGAGGACAGCAATATCACAAACTGATGTTTCATTATATATCAGGCATACATTTTGAAACTGGCATTGAAAATGTCAAGGATAGCGTTTCAAGCTTTTTGAAAGTGTTGACACAATGTCAATAACCAAGCAGCCATACTGTAGCTTTAAACCTTTTTGGAATTCTGGGATACCGGCACAAACCTTTTGCAAAAATGGGGGTAGAAACTTTACATTGACGCTGTGACACAAAAATTTCAAAGTTTCCACTCCTCAGTTGTCAGCAGGTTTTTACCCACCTGGAGAGTGTGGTGTCTGGGACGTTTAGTAAATGCTTTGGGGAGAGTTCCCTTAGCTCAGTCCATAACAACAAAAAATAAACAGACCGGTGCAGTGAAAAGCTTACAAAAAGCAGCAAAGACACTCTGTGGCAGCACCGCGATGACACAGTGTGATGTATGTGGGAAACTAATTGAACCCTAAGATATTATTGACTTAGTTATTATGTATAGGTGATCTCCTTAATGTCAGGTGAGAAAAGTTCAGTGCTTAGTCACGTGGGCCACCTGGGTAAAAGATACAAAAATGCTGTTACAGTGTCAGTAACCAATAGCGGTTTATTTAAAATAGGGGGAAATCCCTGGCGTTAGCAAACTTGGCAAGTTAGGCCTCCTCTGTCTTACTTGGATGTGGTCCATCATGAAACTGGTGTCATGTTCTGGATTACTGCTGGAATCGCGACAGCTGAGAAGCTTGTGTGTGTGTGTGTGTGTGTGTGTGTGTGTGTGTGTGTGTGTGTGTGTGTGTGTGTGTGTGTGTGTGTCCGTGTCCTCAAAACCACTCACAGACAGCTCTGTCTACAGAAGAGTATAAAGACAACAGAGCCAGTTCAAAAGAGAATGAATGAGTGTGATTTCCAGTGCATGATTTGAAATTATTTCATTGAGCTTTTTTGGACTTTTTTTTCACTGGCAAAGGAAACCAAAGGTCAAGGCGGTTCAGGAGTTTAGCAGCTCCCTGTAGCACTGGAGGGCAGAGCAGAAATAGTATATGGCAAGTATGTAAGGAAAAAATGTTCTGTGTTAATGCTAAGGAAATCCTTGAGAGTTGCCTGGGAGATAGACTGTCATATTGCTGCAACCATTGAATTAAATCCATTGCAATCCCATAAATGGTGATATTTTCACATCTCAGACAAGCCCAACACTGCATACAGTGAGTGAGGTACAAAAACACTAGGATGTTGTCATATGGACAAAGAGGATGCAATGCACGGGGGTGGTCAGCCCTCTTGGAGTGGGAGATATTTGGTTTGTCAGGACAAACTTGTGTTATGGAGGCGGAGGAGGAAAGAGAAGACTCACTCCTCGAACAAGACACACTTACTGGATTATAAAAGCAGTTTTAATTTAAAATAGCCCATCACAGCAACATGGAAAAATGTTAGGCTCTGACAATGAATGCACAAAAAAATGAACACCTTAAAGCTACAGCTATTCTGAAGAAAAGATTCCTTGATGATTTTCCAGTATCAAACATTTTTAAATACATGCAGACAACACATCACATACACACACATGCACACACAACCAAACAATATGTCCTTTGTTACACAATCTCAAGGCCCCGTGTATTGCGTAACCAGAAGTGGACATAGTGGCTAACACGGCAGGACCCCCGTTGTTCTCAAAGGGGTGAGAGCCTCCCCAGCCTCCTCTCTTCTAATGAGCCCCCCCTGTTATTGGGAGACAGGGGGTGAGGGGGCTGCTGGGAACCCATCCTGATTTGCAAGGCAAATGAGGCTTACATAAGTCACCATTATCACCCCTGCAATTGAATGGACCTCAATGACACCCCCCAGCTCCGCTTGTTCCACTGGTTCTTGTAGTGACCGCTCCGTCTTAAGGCCCCACAGTTTTGTGTGCTCACGCATCCAGCTGCCACTCACCCCCAACTTGCACAAAAAACTGCTTGATTTTTGGGTAGTGGTGCATGGTTGCTTATCTAGGAAATGTATAGTTGTTTCTATTAGAATATAGTATTTAGAAACTGATTAAGTTAGTTTATGGCAGAGATATCCTTTTTATGATATTTCAATACATTAATTTCTAGCAATGAGGGAAGAGGGGACAGTGGTTTTATCCAACATTCTCATTTGTACACTTTCTGGAGACTAGGTTAATTTCAGAAGGCATAACTATGCAATTACACAAGTAATATAGTTAAATGTCTACAGGCATATACGTCCTCCAACAGCAGAAGACTCTGTCTCCATAATTTGTTTGTCGAGGGGTGGGGAGATGAGGAGATTGGAGCAGGACCAGCCCCTGCTAAATCTTAGTTCAACTCTGTTTTTGCCTCCAGCATAATTTTTCATACCACAAGTTATTGACTTGCCGCTGTCTGTTCAATGTCAGAAGCCCAGAGAGCCGAACCAGGGTCTGTGTGAGGTAGTACCATGCTGATTTACCTGCTGCCAAAGAGCTTTCAGTGTCAGGCATGTGCTGCCTGCCCTCCATAAAACAACAATATGAGCGTTCCCTGTGTGTCCATCCAGTAGTCACAACACTCAGTTGTCAAATAAGTGTCTGTAGTTATTGTTTTACAAGAGCCTGAAGTCTCTAAGAAATTTTTCTAAGATATTTTTTCTACAAGTCCTAATTGAATTGACTAACAAATAATATCTTAGAAAAACTGATTTTAGAGAATGTCTTTTTTTGCTCACCATTGGACACCTGCTCTGATTTTGTCACTCAGCTTGGCTCCCCCATAGAAATATCTTGGAGACTGCACTGTATACCTTCAGTTTCAACATAATAGGCTGTGTACTTTTCTATCAGTAGTACATATGGATGTATGTGGAGTACTAACTATTTTTATATACCAGATCAGAATTAAAGAGCTGTAACTTTATGACCAATTACAGTTGAAGTGAATAACATTGATTATCTTGTCACAATGGCACCTAGAAGCAGGTTGGATATACAGTATTAGACAGCAAGTGAACATTTTGTCCCTGAAGTTGATGTCTTGGGAGGAGAAAAAATGGGCAAGTGTAAGAATTTGAGCAACCAAAATTGTAATGGGCCAAATTGTGATGGTTAGATGACTGGATCATAGCAACTCCAAAACTGCACTTGTTGTGGGATGGTCCTGGTTTGCAGTGATCAGGACCTATCAAAAATGGTCCAAGGAAGAAAAACCAGTGAACCATTGTGATTTTGTGTTGCTTATGTTCTACTTGTGTGACAATTGCCAGATGTAATCGGGTGTACTATGATATTAGGACAGCACTAATTGTTAGTAGATTCTCTAATACTGATTGACCTCGTTTGTGACATGCACGTGTACTATTATCCTTGTAAGTCGCTTTGGACAAAGGCGTCTGCTAAATAAATAAAATGTAAATGTAAAAATGAACCAGCGGTAGGGTCACAGGTGGCCAAGGCTCACTGATGCACGTGGGGAGTGAAGGCTGGTCTGTGTAATCCGATCCAATGGAAGAGCTACTGTAGCTCAAATTGCTGAAAAGGTTAATGCAGTTTTTGAATAAAATGTGTCAGAACACATAATGCATTGCCGTATGTTGTGTATGGGGCTGCGTAGCCACAAACTGGTCATGGTGCCCATGCTCACTTGTGTCTACCAGCAAAAGCACCTATAATGAACATGTGAGCATCAAACCTGGACCAAGAAGCAACAGAAGAAAGTCAGGTCTGATGAATCACATTTTCTTTTACATTATGTGGATGGCTGGGTGTATGTGTGTCGCTTACATGGAGAAGCAACGGCATCAGGATGCACTGTGGGAAGAAGGCAAGCCAGTAGAGGCAGTGTGATGCTTTGGGCAATGTTCTGCTGGGAGTTCTTGGGTCCTGCCATTCATGTGGATGTTGCTTTGTCCCAAAAGAAGTTATGGTTAATGTGCTGAGGTTCAGAGACAGTTTGCCGGTAATAGAGTTATTGGCCGGGATGACCAACAGCTCAGTTTTGGAGAGGGTCAGCTGCACTTTGATGACAGGACAGCACTTACTGATAATCTGATACTGTTTGACTTTGGCATCTGCTCAATGAATAAATGTAAATATAAATGCTTTGACACGTACCACCTACCAAAGCATTGTTGTTGACCAAGTACGTGGAAATTGTATTCCCTGTTGGCAGTGGCCTCTTTTAGCAGGATAATACACACTGCCACACTGCAAAAATTGTTCCAGAATGGTTAGAGGAACACAACAATGTGTTTGAGGTGTTGACTTGGCCTCCAAATTCTCCAGATCTCAATCCAATTGAGCCTCTGTGGATGTGCTGGAAAAACAAGTCCAATCCATGGAAGCCGCACCTCTCAATTTATAGGATTTAAAGGATCTGCTACTGACAGCTTGGTGCCAGATATCACAGTATGCCATCAGAGGTCTAGTGGAGTCCATGCCTCAACGGATCAAGGCTGTTTTGGCGGCAAAAGGGGGACTTTCTCAATATTAGCCAGGTGATCATATTGTTGACTTAATTGGTGTATGTAAATTTAGGTATTTCTACAAATATGTTAGGATTAGAATTAAAGATAGGAACTGTAAACACCAATTAGCAAAGTCTTTTTAAATGCACAAAGCGCTGCAAATGTTCATAATTTTTTTACAGCTAATTGCATATTCTCCAGCAGGGACTCAACTGGAAATACAGTAATTGTATTATCCAACGGTTCAAAGAGAATATGTAGACCTGATGGCAATTTAGAACTAAATCTCACAGCATCAGGAACTCACATCTCACAATCTCATGTGTAGGTATGAGTCCCTCCCACCCAGGGTGCGCAGAGCACACCGCTATTACTTTGGGACAGTATGCCCCTTTCAGACATGGTGATCGTGTCCGTGGTCTTCGTGGGACACCCTGCCCCCACCCGACAGTGGTCTAACAGTTTCCTGAACGGGCAAGAAACAAAAACATTGCTGTGGGCAAGAGAGGCACACGGGACAGCCAAGGGCAACAAACAGCCAGACAGGACCAGCACTTACCTGCCCCGTTTCATGGCAGCCTCCAGCCAGGGAATGGAGGAGTTCGGCCGGCCACCACACAGTGCATTGAGCCAGCCCCTAAATTAGGGCTGGCTCCACTGTGGCATGGTTGTGTTTGGCAAAAGTCTCCACCCTGTCCCTGAGTCACTGCCTTATTAAGCATAAACTGAAATAGGTGTTCGAAAAGTAACATAAATAACATCTTTTTCCCCTGCCATCGCCCTTCCAGGGATGGTTGTAAATTTTTCCCTGGAAAAATGAAAATTTGAGGTATTAATGTTATTTGCTTATGTTGCTCACTGTGCTATTTCAAACGTAATTTTTTTTTAAGACATTTAGTGCCAGTCACCCTTGTTCGGGGCAAAGTGAAAGATGCCTTTCACTGTAAAACATTGCTGCAGCAACCAAAAGCTAATTGGTTGACCTTAGATAGGAGATCAGCAATAATAAAACCAACGAAAGCCACACACTATCACAGAACAGACTAAAAGTGGATGAAATGAAAAGAAAACTGATCCACTTGAACTATTGTTATTTTGTCATTTCAATTTATGAGACTCATATTCAAAAACAGTAGGTAAAAAAATGGGGAAAAAGGTCCATGATAAAAAATTATATCAAAATGCACATATTTGAATGCACAAACGCATAATAATGAGCTGAACAAACTTCATGAGTCACAAAATTAACATCCTAAAATAAAATGAGTACGTTTACAGCGTATTTTAAAACTTGGAGCTATACATGAGGAAGCTGGCCAAATATATAAACCACTAACAGAGAGCTTAAAAATAAAACTGAGAAGCTGTGACAAACATGGCACTACTTCTTGCCGAAGGACAAACACACAAACACACATACACACAGTGGTCACTAACTTCTGCCATCCCACCAAACCAACCTAGTTAAAAAGTAAAATTTAAAAAAACATTCAATTGATAAGTGGCCCAGATAAGTTATGTATCTACACTATGAACAAACTATACATGTAACGTTAGCAACCGAAACATGAATACTGCAAAAAATATTCTAAAACATGCAAGTGCAATTTTAAAAAATGTTGTTGCCTAGCCTCTTTTAACGTTAAGGAAAACACAAGTGTGTGAAAATATCTAACGTCACATTTCATACATTTTATACACGCAGGGCAGGATTAAAACACTAGTGGAGACTCACCTTCATAATACTAGGCCTTTAACTTAATTTCCATTGCAATTATTTGAATTATTATAATTTTTTACAGATCCCTGTAACATCAAGTCTCCTGGACGCATACCCAAATGTCCCTCCAGATGCGATCTACTTCCCGATGCCTTTCAAAGCAACAGGATAAGGACACAACACAACCAAACTTGCTTTGTGGTACATTCAGCCTTGCACACATGCATTTATCATTTGTATAAAACATTTTGTATGTAAGCTATGTGTGAGTCATCATTATTAGATTATCTCTTTACCCAGTAACTATCACTCCAATTTGTTAACTAATTTTTAAAAAATAATCAGCTGCCATCTCTTCTCCTGTCTCATAATTAGAAATTTTGTATTTGGCATGTGGCAACTGAGCTCCCGGAGAATAATCATCTGCTCGTTTTATTGTGCTGAAAGAACGGTAACAACAGTAACTATGGTAACTTTCTCTGTTTAAGGACGTGTGCATATTACTTGGTTTTGTGGCCCAGTTTGCTGCTAATACAATTCATCCAAGGCATTTGAAAATGCATTTCTGTCTTAACAAAAATGTTTCACAAGTGTAGGATGTTATTTCACTAGGCAAATTACAAGTAATCAAATACTGCTCATAAAAGCAAGACCCAATCTTTTATATGAAGACTGAACTTTTACATGTGCATACATAGCAGACATTTGAAACTATGATAAATTCAGTTTTATCCAGTATAAAAAAAACTTAACATCACAGGCACATCAGTACACACTGAGTAGCACTGAAATGTCACTAGACTTAGGTATTTATGTGCTTAGCCAGTTAACCACCGCTTAGGCTGGATCAGATCAGTCTCGCCGTCCAAATAATGTCACATTCAGCAAGCTCGAATGTAGAGGATTCAATTCACTTTCCACTTTGGGTGATTCAGTTTAAGTTTCGGTGATTTTTTTTTTTTTTTTTTTGAATGCAAGCATCGCGGCATGCAAATTAATGGAAGGGAGGATCGGTAAGGAAAAATAAGTTTTACATTTTAGTCCTCTCCATGCTTGGACTGAAAACCTGAAAGACAGCCTTTGTCAATGTCCCCGGGTTTTTTTTTTTTTCGTCTAAGCAGAGATTGCCAGTGCAACTGCAATCGTCGTTCTTTCGGATCTCGAGGGATACGGGGTGTGCGTGGCGCTGTGTCCTGTGGGGATCACTCAACAGCAGTTAAAGCACATGTTCTTCAGTCGCCCACACGCCACATTCTGTCTCGCGCGCCGTTCAAGCCCGCGCGTCCCGCTCTGTGCTGGAATGATGAGTGTGGGAGGAACATTTGTTAAGCTCCCCAACCCCCCCCCCCCGCTTTTATTTATTTTTTTCGTTTTTTTTTTTTAGTACACCGTCTTTTTGCTTTCTTATCACACTAGTGTTAGCAGAGAGGAGAATGTCATATTTTATGTAGAAAACTAATTATATGAGATAGAGTTGTTTCGTATAGTAAAGAGCAAACATTGCACGCAATATTCCAGGTGATATACATACCTTGTGCTTCACACCCTCGCATAGCAGCAAACAATAAAGAAGTAGTTTCTTTGAGTAAATGAATAACATTTAGTAAAACCCAATTTCATTCTGCAAGCCTGGAGTTTGCATGTTCTCCCTGTGTGCTTGGTGGGTTTTCTCCAGTTTCCTCCCACAGTCCAAAGACATGAGGGTTAGGTTGATTGGTGTCTCCATAGTGTGTGTGTGTGTGTGTGTGTGTGTGTGTGTGTGTGTGTGTGTGTGTGTGTGTGTGTGTGTGTGTGTGTGTGTGCACCCTACAGTGGGTTGGCACCCCGCCCTGGGTGTCCCCTACCCTGCACCCTGTGTCTCATGGGATGGTCTCCAGGCTTCCCCGCGACTCTTAACAGGATAAGTGGTTTAGAAGATGACTCACTGACTGACTGACTGTTCTCAAGTATTACAATATGTTAGTATACTTTTCTTACCATGAACCTTGATGCCTGCAACAAATAGAGCTGCTTATTGGACTCCTGTCTTCAGGTTGAAACCGGATGAGCAAGAACGTATCGTAACTGGACATGGACATGAATGTCTTTGATCTAATCATCATACAGGCATGTTATTCATCCCCCAGCTGACAAAATTTCTCTTTTCTCACTTACATTATCAAGGCCTTCTCTGCTGAAACCTGATTCTAAAATATTTTAAGCACAACGATGGCCCTCTAAAGGCCAATCTGCACGTCTGCCATCGAGACAGAGGCAGCTTTTACATTATGGAGTAGTCGCCCTAGCACAGAAGCTGGCAGCCAGAGCGGATTTCAGCCTGTTGTCCAGAATGCGTGGGTAATTTGTACTTTTTTTCCAGTTTAAGAAAAACATACAGTGGTTTCTCTCTCACACAGGTGGAAAGCCGTTTCTCAGGAGAAAGGTTCTTAGTCTAAACAAACTTTTATTGCTCTGCATGCATTCATATTACAGTCTTAACACGCTTGCATACTGCCTCAGCAGTTTAAATACTACCTTATATTACAAGCTGCATATTTGGTTTCATAAATGTATGCCTGGATATTATTTTAGTGAAAAAATCCTAGCCATCCTTGTTACTGTCTAATAGATTAGTGCTGTTGTCTTTTTGAAAATAATAACATCAAACGTACATTTCTTGAGCTTGGGTGTCCATCTTGAGAACGTTTACAGAAAGCAGGCTTCCAGCAGGTCTCTGTCCCCCAACCCTGGGATTTCTTGCCTGGTTTTGCCACCCAGGTCAGACCCCCAGGAAGATTGGAAACGATTGCCTTTCAGCATTTGCTTTGTGTTTGCCGCAGCAGAGAGAGCGCGTCAACCACAGGGGGCTAACCACGTGGTCGCCGAGGCTGACCACAGCACGTCGCTCTGGCGCCACTCCTCCAAGAGAGGGAGGGCAGGAGGACTGGGGGGTGAGAGGGGGTCATATGTGTGTGCGTGTGTGTGTATATGTATGTGATGGTAGGGGGACACACTGTTAAACCATAATATCATGACATGTATAGTGCTATGTTAATGGTTTAGGGGCCTGTACTGGTGGCATTCACAGAAGCAGCTGAAGCTCTATTGGTCACTGCATGCCAACGCCTCATATGTTCGACCAATCTTCAACATCAGCTTCCCTGCAGAATTTCGGAGTTTCAACTGGAGTTTTTAACCCAATGGATAACTTCAGAGGCATATCTCCAGGCTGTAAGCATGAGGGGGGGGGGGGAAACCACTGTAGACAGCGGTTAACAAAATGGAGATGTGTTTCACCCCTTGACCCCAAGCGCCACATCTAGCTTTGAGCCCTTCCTGCGTGATGCTAATTGAAGATATCTGCGGGTTGCTGTGCTTTGTGACTCATATTTTTAGAAGTTTCCGGTGGTTGGAGGGGGGGATAAGGGCTGGGTGTCGCCGCCAGGGTCTGCTGCGTTCCCATCCTGGCCTGTCAGACATTGAGAGGACGCTCCATGGTCTCTCACAAAGCTTGTGGTTTGTGCCAGACTCTTCAGCCTCTCCTCCCTGTAATGTCAGGGGTTAACTTGAGCGGGATCCTGTCATTATGTCACAGAAGTGCCACTCGGGACAGAGGAGAGCAGGCCATGGTTCTGCTCCACGACCGTTATGTGGCTTTGTGCGGAGACGTGGGCAGAAGACTTCAAAAGCAACCTTCCAAAATGCAGACATGCTTTTCTGTGGAAAAGAAATGAAACCTTAAAAATGGAGGCTGATGGTATTCAGTTTTTTTTTTTGCTCAACATTCACTTAACCATATTTTATGTAAAGAAATGGGGAAGAAACTGGAGTGCATTACTGGAATTATACATGACCTAGGTCCCACCACGCAATCTCCTCTTTCAGGCTGGGAAAATCCAGCTGTTAGTTCTTAGCTGTTAGCTGTTAGCAGCCTCTCTGCTAACCATACTTTTCACCAAATATGACATTAAAAGGCATAAATGTGCAGACAAAGTCCTTTAATGTCTGTGGTATTTTTTAACATTTTTATTTCCCTTACCCACCCCCCTCTCCCACAACTCGTATGATGGTGGTACTAAATTGTTATCAGTGCTGATGGTACCTCTTTCAGTCACTCCACCTTTCAGCTGCAGCATGTGCTGTCCTGTCACGAGTGATTTGGTGAGAGCTTCCGAGTCACATTTACAGGACCTTTTTGGAACAGTCTTGAACTAGCTGAGCTTGACTTCTAAACCCTGTGAAATGGTGCAAACAAAGAATGTGCACATGCCTTTTAGTTGTTTGGCTGCTGGTAACATTTATTCAGTAATGAGAGACCCAGTGAAGTCCTTCAAATTGCACGGACTTTGGGGCAATCGCTACTGGCAGACACCTGAACATACCCATACATACCTGTGTACATCTATGGTGTGTCCAGAACATTTTCAGTGGGGGGTTGATAGGGGGTCAGGTCAGATGGCTGGTAAAAAGTTGGCTCAAATACACAACACAAGATAGAAACACTAATGTATGTTAAGCACTTTTTTAAAACTAATGAAAATGAAGAAGACTGAACTATGGTAGATGTCACTAGTGAAATTTCTGATTGCCATTGGTAATCACCACCTGCCAGTCATCAAGATCAGTAAGCTATGGTTACAATTTTTACATGCAGTGAAGTATGAAAGTTGACTTCATGCCACAAATTTGTTTAAAACAGTTTCCTTTTTTTCTGACATTTATGTCCACAGTACAAGAACGACTCCAGATACTTGACTGATAATGAAGCATTTTGAGTGCAGGACTGACAGCCTTGCAATCAGGCAGGTTTTATTCTTGCAATGAAGGTTAAGCATCAAGACTGACAGAACATCCCTTGCTGAAAGCTATTCATTGCATGAAGATTCCACATTGGTACAGTCTGGTATGTGGTGCTTCAGGTTCAATTATCAGGTCAATAATGGATAATAAAATGCTGATAATATTAAATTAGAGATTACAGGAAGGGGCACACAAGAGGTGGCTAAGCAACATTTTGTGGGTGCCTGCCCTGCCGCCCCATAGACCTTCACTCCTCGTGCATACCTGCACAGACACGCACCACTCTACCGCTGTAGGTAATGCTGAAGGTGAACATAAATATTAGACATATAGAACACACATGCAGTAAGGTGTAATATACATGACTGCACATGAACCATGCTGTATTTGCAGTAAACATATTGCATAAATGCAACCCACGTTTAAAAACATATGCTCACAGAGTGCTTGTTTGCCTGTAGAAGATTCAAGGACTGTGGACTTCCCCTTCAACCGCATTGATTCTGTGGAGCTCATAAACAGGGCTGTGGTTAGGGTCCAAGCCCTGCTAAAAAGGTGGGTTTAAGTTAAGACATAAAGACAGAGCGTCCGAAAAGCATGAACATGATCAGGAAAATACTTCCACAGCTTTGAGACTGAATATGGTTTGTGAACACTAATAAAAAAGGGCTGTACAAAAGCAAGACGCTTGTCCTTCAGTGCCTATCCTTCACTCCTCTGGCCTGTGCTCTACTGAGGCTCCCCGCCTGATGTTCTGCGCAAAAGAAGAAAGTTATGTCAAAAGCAAGGCGCTGCCTCTTGGCATGTGAACCTCCTGAATCTGGTTTTTGCAGCTTAACGTCCAGCGTCCTGAGCTTGCATTGCAGAACCTAAACGGGATTGGTGAGGGCAGCTGCTCATGAATATTAATGAGCGTGGGGGGGGGCTTATTTTAGGATGGCACGCCCTTTGATCGCTATCAGTGCATATAGAATGCTCATGATTATCCAGAATCAAAAACGTCTTCTTTGCTTTGCTCCTCATGAATATTCTTAGAAACTGTGATATGGAGCGGTGGTCCACGTGGACAGGAAGGAACAAAAATTCCTTACACCCGCACAGGCAAGCACAAGAACAGCATGTAATGAGCCCTGCATTTCACTGTAGTGAGCTAATTTGGTTCCGGTGGTCTGAAAGCCATCGTCTCCTAGATTCTGCAACACCCCTGGCTGATTATTAGGGCAAACAGAGAACCAGCAGGGGGCTCCCTCTCTCTCGTAGGTGGTTTCTATTCCACACGTGTCTGGAACAAACACAGGTGTTTGACAGGGACACAGACAGCATGTTAACACAAAGGTTTGAGTTGGAACATGAATTAATTGCTAAGGTGAAAAACTGTAAGTTGCTTTGGGTAAACCAATTTATTGAGCAACTAAAACACAGTACAAAAGGGGTTTGTTTTTTCTCAATAAACAACTTTGCTTACATTTTTGTTGAGATAATTGTTAGTGATTAATATAGCCTTTGTCATATGAAATAAAGAAAAGTCCCTAACACCTTTGGGCAAAATGACTTCCTAAGGGCTTATAGGCATAAATGGAGCAATTCTTCCTCACCAATAAACTGTATTTAGGCCATAGTTGCATTGTTGTCAAATTACATGAAGTGGCATATTATTGGCTGACAGTAGGGAAAGTAGGTGGAGTGTATGGATGGAGGAGGGGCTTAAGTGGCGCTTTATCCTGCCATGGAGATGCTGGAAGTTCATTCATTCATTTTCTTAACCGCTTAGTCCTGGTAAGGGTCACAGGGAAGCCTGGAGCCCATCCTAGAGCACATAGGGCGCAGGGCAGAGGACACCCAGGGAGGGGCGCCAACCCACCACAGATGCTGGAAGTTAGTGTGCAATATTTCATTCAGTTCAGGGTCACAGCTCCCTCGATTAGCGATTATGTAAAACAAGGCCTGTATCACATTGCACAAAAAGGCCCTGAAAAGTAGAAAATGTGCCACATCTCATGAAGCAGCACTGGGAAGATGTCTTATTACAGGCAATTTAAACTGACATTAACAGTGCCTTATCTGACAGCATGTGTTCTATCTGTGCTGTGAATGCACTCAGTCTTCCATACTTCCCATTTTGTGTGCCACATACTCAGGAATTCCTGAGTACGACGTTATGACGAACTTGTGGACACCAAGCTGAAAGCCTAAAATTGACTACAATGTTTGACCAAGAGAAAACTTTTTTTAAGATATATTATTATGAAGTCTGTACAAATTTATATGGAATAGAATAATATTTATGAAATTTAAGATTTCATATTAAATTTGTGGTCATACAGGCAGTTAGAGAATAAATATTGCTGTTTCATAACTGTTTTACATTGTCTTATGTCTATATACATAATTTCTATGTCTCATACTGTATGTTAACATGTTCCATGTTAAAAATCATTTCTAAAATCCAACTATGAACGGCAGGTCTTAAATCTTTTATGATGCAAAAGTTACCGTATTGTCACTGTCCAGTTTAGTCCTTCTCTGTTGCTTCCTGGAAGTGACATGGGTAGGACTTCCACTGAATGGCAACGGCCTTCCATACGCACAGTTGTAGACTGGGGTCAGAAAAAACATAATATTAGCACATTGGTTCTTCACACTTTCCTATGTTGCGGGGCAAGTGTTTGTGACCCAGCCAGTTTTACTTTCCTCAGCCTGCACAGCTGCTTGGCTCCCCACCCCACAAAACAACAGCTGTACGTACAACCCCCTTCCCCAACACACACACACACCCACATACACACACACATGCACACATGCATGCGTGCACACATACATGCATGCAACTACAAAAATCCCCTTTATCATTTCGGTTCAGTATATCAGCAGCATTTTCTAATAAAAACAGTGCCTCCCCCCCCACAGCGTCTTACCAGGAATTGGTTCTGGCCACCACCTTTTCTTTGCTCACTGTAGGAGAGGAAGAAAAGAGGAAAAAAAATGACAAAGCCAGATGAAATTGCTTTGTCGTGATTGATATGGGGGAATTCTGTTTGTCAAACTCCTTTGCTCTTCCACGACAAATGCTTCACAGGTGGGGGGGTGGGGTTTTGAGGAGAGGGGGCACATCCCACCTGTTAGCACAGGCAGCTCATGGAAGTGATTCACAAGCAGGGCACACAGTCTAATCCTTAGTGCAAAGCATCCAGGATGAATATACAGGCCACATATGACCCTTTTCCACCATATTGCGACGATGGCACAGCATGAAATAGCCAATTTGTTGCGCTCTGTTTCTCAACTGCCTCATCATTCTCATG
The DNA here is from genome assembly GCA_025773905.1 of Chitala chitala. Taxonomy (NCBI): domain Eukaryota; kingdom Metazoa; phylum Chordata; class Actinopteri; order Osteoglossiformes; family Notopteridae; genus Chitala; species Chitala chitala. Next base: position 15,090 of record JABJVR010000963.1, read on the forward strand.
CTTCCAGTGTTGAAGCTGAGTTTTTTTTTGGTGATGCTTAAGGCACATGGAGAACTCGGAGACAGGATTGAGGAAGTTACACCATTTTTAAGAAAGTGGTTTGTGGGTGCTTCTGCTGATGGTTACTTTTACAGCTGCACTACTCCTTATCTGATTATATTCGTGATACAAACTGCCTGGCCGCATTTAAATCTCACATTAAGACTTATCTCTTTAGAAGTGCATTTCCTTGGGATTCTTGATTATGCTTATATTAAATTTCATCCAAGTACTGTGATGTTTGCTGTATTTTATTGTTGTTTCTTCTCTGTATAGTGACTTTGAGTGCTCAAAAGGTGCCCTTTATTAAATAAAATTTACTATGATTATTGTTGTTGTTGTTTTTATTACTGGTGATGGAGAACTCCTGAAAACACACACTCTCTTTTTACAGGGTGAGGAGTTTCCCAGCTTTTTCCCAAATTTCCCAAACTGTTGCCACATCATAAGAGTGGTCAAAGCAACCATCTCATGCCATTTCCTTCTTAACTTGATAGGTTGTTTTTATTTTTTACGTTTTTTTTCACGTTATGCCATATAAAGTACCAGTAATTTTTATCCAAATAGTTTAAGAACAATCCAAATTCTACTAGTTTACAAAAATTAGATTAATTTTGGTACATTTCCAAATGTTTGTGTCCAGGCGATGTGGTGGCTTTGAGGTTCGGGGTTTGAAACCCAGCTGCTGGTTGTGCATGTCCAGTATTGGTCCTTAGCCTGGATAAAATGGAAGGAAAGGCATCCAGCATGAAAAACCTGTGCCATGTCAATGTGCCGATCTTTAACCAGATGTCGGCCAATCTGCTGTGGCAACCCCCTCACATGGAGCAGCTGAAAGTTCACTGACTGATTTCTAATGTTGTGTCCAAAAATTTGTGTTGGAGGGGTGGTTAAGAATTTCATACACACTGGAGGGGAACAATGTCTGAAAATTAGAGAATTGGTAAAATGTGGACTGCTTGATCAATTCTGTGTGGACAGACTTGTGGAAACTATGCTGCCTGTTGTAGCTCAGTAAGGCACAGTATAAATGGCAATCCAGATGTTCATGAGTCTTTAGCTCCATCTTGTGGGAAGATTTCTTGATCTTGTTCAGGGGCACATAATTAACATTTTCAACAGCTCACTCACTATAAATGATAGAAAGCAAGTAGGGATTTTATTTACTGTAATTATTTTTAGGTTTTTGTGTCATAAAGCTCACATATTTGTCATAGTAAATATGTCCTCCGGACTAGTGGAAAGCAACACTAATATGTTGAAAAAACCCTACTTTGAGGAACCCTGAGTCATTATTATTTTTCCTCTTAATACTCAGATAATATTCAGTCCTTTTTGCTGCTTGCCATTAAGAACTACAGCGCCTCCCCAAAATCTACCCGTATAGATGGACAAGCACTGGTACTCCTATGTGTACTCCCTGTTTAATACATTTATATTCATTCATTCATTCATTCTGCACAGTTGTGGTGCATTTTGTGTTATTGCTGGTTATTTTGTATGATACATTTTTATACTATGCATTGCCTTTGTACTTTTTATGGTTGCTACTCTATGCAACAGAATTTCTTTTATGGGAATCCCAAAATCTTTGTTGTTGTCTGTCTATGTATCTAAGATACAGAAAAACCAGCATGTAAAGATTTTCCATATGTCTATGTAACAAGAGCATCTCTGCTGAGGCACAGACCCAAACAGCCACAGCCTGCTCAGAGCTACCAGACAAAATGCTAAACTAAAGGCCCACATCACTTGTGTGCAGGTCTAAACGACTCTTGTATTGACAACTGGGGTTTTCTGCCTTGGCAGTAATTCTTACTCTGTTACATCTACAATACCTGTCCCTTTTTAAGCATGTTGTGGATAAATGCATTGAAAAGCACAGACCAGGGGAAAACCAGGTCTTTGAGAAAGACCAGTTTGACAGTACTCACATGGGGAGTGCTGCATTGCATCACTCAGGTAATCAAATTGATTACATTGCCTCTCTGAAGGGGAGGCTGGAGGGGTATTGAAGGGATACTGTGAGGACATCATGAAAATAACATGATGATACTGTGAAAATATTGTAAGGATTCTATACAAATACTGTTATAGTGACAACACCATGAGGATACTGTGACAGTACTGTGACATTACTGGGATTAAACTGTAATATTTTTATAACAACTGTTGAGTACCATGGTTGAAATGAGAAACAATGTCTGTTCATCACCCATATCCAGAAAACAACCAAACATAAATGGGCACTTCACAAGAAGAACATCATTCTGAGAATATGTCATCCCAAAGCCTTTTCAAGTTTGACAATAAATATATGAATCGATCTGGTGACAAGTGAGAAATTGTTTAGTGGCTAGATGACACAAAACGTCAGGTTTATGTGCCAGGGTCACAGGTGTACCGATGCTCAGCATCTATTTGCCAGTATCCCTACAGTCATGTGTCACAGCACCACCGTGATTGTGTTGGATACTTTCACTCATCAGGTGCTTTAAGCCTGAACACTTTCAACCAACATTCAAACTCATCTGTGAGTCAATAACCAAATACAGCAAAACCTCCAACATCATGGTTCAGTTCAGATAGATATACTGTACTGGAACAACAGGTCATGGGCTGGTGTCATGTAAATAATGTTCCAGTACTCTGGAAAAAACTGTATGGTCCCTCGGAAATAACAGGCTGAAAGATCCTGCACAAAGTAAGTGTGCAAGCTGGCAGGACCATTGTGTTTACACGCTGCACAAAGTTTGTGTGCAAAAAAAACAGCATCATTACAGTTACAAACTGGTTAAGTCTGTGTAAAACGTACATGATCACTGCAGTTAGAAAATGCACAAAGTCAGTGTGTAAAAAGTACAGAATCACGGCAGCTGCAATTACTGTCAGAAGGTCTATAGCTTGAATACATTTATGGTATTATTTCAGTTATTCATTTATATATAATTTATTTTTCAATCAATGCCAAGAAGACCAATTATCACCTGTACTTTTTCAATTTACAAGAATGTGGTATAAACACAATAAATGTCTCAGCAAAACAGCTGATTTACCAGTATTTTTTGACAAAATGCATTTAGAAGAAAAATGAATGTAATGACTGCAGAACATAATTAAAACATCAAAATATCAGTTGGTTTAGAGCTTAACATGTGAGGTCTCTGCTTTCCTGGCATTGTAGAATCCTCTTTTGTTTCTCTCAGAAACTTGGTTCATTCTGTATTTTGTCAGTATTTAAATAGCTGAGTAATTGTGCACTCTACCTCACAAAACCAATGGTTAATTATGCTTGCTGTTCTAAAAAAAAAAAAAGAAAAAGAAAACAAAAGAACATCTGACTGCTTATCAAAAATTCTGCACAGACTGTCAAAATGATTTGTCAGGAATAAAATGTAGGCATTAGGAGATTGTTTCCACCCACTGGCAATTAATGTTATTCTTTGTGTAGGAAGAAGTGTCCATGAACCAGAAATGTAAAAGGGCAACAAAAATGACACCAAACCCAAATCTTTTTTTTTTTTTTTTTTTTTTAATTAACATGTTAAATTGTAGACATGAATAAATGGGACACCCTAGCTTGTCATGACCCCTGTGCCCACCAAATATTAACCTTTTCCCCGATTCCTTGTTCTTCTCTGCTGAGTCATTGTGGTAACTGTCCTTAGTGTTTTCACCTGCATCCTATTTCTTTTCTGCTCTTACTTAAGACCCCTGTTTCTGTTATTCCCCTGTCGATTATTGTGGTGTGTGGAATGTAGATGTTACCTGTAGATGTTCTGTATTAGCCTAGAGCACATGTGTCAAACATACATCCGGCCCGGCGTACAATTATATCCGACCCGCGAGATCATTTTATATATTTTTTTTTTAATGGCCCGGTGATATTAAGTTCCGATAACACACAAACTACAAGTTCCACAATGCAGCGCAACAGCTGCCTTACCGAACGATAGGCTACCTGCGATTATTCCCGCGTCAATTACGTCTTATCAGTCAAGCGTCTGTTGATGTATACAACTTTAATTTCAAGTGAAAACTAGCCCCTAACAATGGCCAAGAGAAAAGCTGACTCTGAAAAAGAGCCTTTTTTGTTTTGATTCGTTATTATTTTAACTTTTACTTAAAAGCACAATTTTAATTTATATTTTCACATTTTTTGCAGCATGTTCATATTTTGAATTTGTATAATTTTGACAAGGGATATTTTTATGGAGAGCAAAATATTTTAAGTGATTTCAGGTTTAAGTTTATTTATTTTGAAATAACATTGTATCCTGTCTGTTTCAATTCATGTTTATATTCAAAAAACGTTTAGTTTCAGTCTGTTTAATAAATGTTTATCCTGTTCGGCCCGCGACCTAAAGTGTGCTTTGAGTTTTGGCCCCCTGTGCGGGGGTTTTTGAGTTTGACAGCCCTGGCCTAGAGCCTGTTTTTTGCCCCATGTTACTTTGATTTTGCCTTGTAATAAACCTCCTTTTCTGCACATTGGACCTCACCACTCTTGTTTGCTTAGCCATACACTACAAATGTACTGAATAGAGCTTAGGCAGTTATACATGTTTATTTGCACAATTAACATTTACTGAGTTGAACTTTTTTCTGTGCTTAAGCATTTTGATTTTATATCAGAAAATTGTTTTCATGAATGTACTTAAAAACAGGCAGAAAAAATAATACCACAAAAGAATTGTAACTGGTAATTGTTGAAAATCCCACTTTGTAAAGAACACTTCTGGCCACTTTCTTTCCACATTGTTATACGCACTGCAGGACAATTTCACACATGCTGCTGATCTGTCCTCCACAATTTCACACATCCTGCTGGTTTGTCCTCCAGCTGTAAGTGTCCTGTCCAGCATTCTGCTGTAACAGTCCGGTCTCTCCTCCAGCTGTAAGTGTCCTGTCTATCATTCTGCTGTAACAGTCCGGTC
>JABJVR010000964.1:0-20059 GCA_025773905.1 Chitala chitala
TCGTTCGCTCGCTCGCTCACTCACTCACTCACTCACTCACTCACTACAGAGAGCCACATTTGAGGTTTAGGAGGTTTAACAGGAGCTCAGATGTTTAATAGCTCTGGCCTTTACATTTAAAATTTATTCAATCATTTTCAATTAAAGTGAAACATTTTTTTTTTCTTGCACCTATCACATATGCAGTATGATGACATATCTGTCATCAGACTTCCTTGTTTTGAATTAAGAACCCCTTAGCTAATTTTTATGCAGATTGTGAAAAATGTGTATGTGGATGCTAATATTTTAAAAACCAAGTGTTTCTACTGAATTTTAGAAATGGTTTGCTTTAGCTTGACTTACTACTGGAGTAAGCCATTAAACATTGGGACTTACCGTTGAAACAATTAGCTGTGTCACACTTACAATGGGCCACATTTTCCTCCTGACAATTTCCACAATAGGATTACTGGGTCTCCATGTTAGTACTAAAATATAATGACTCCACTACCATGCTGCACAAAATGAACACTGTTAAAATTTTATTGTCTTCTTAAAAATGCGTAAAAACCCACAGTACAAATCAGTTTTACATGTGGTTAATTGGGGATGCATAAAAATATTGCTTTTAGAGTTCAAATCGTTTTCATTTTTTAAATCATGCTAAATAATGCACATTATGCATTATGGTAACCTGCTATAACATAACCATCACTAATAATATTAAAACAATAACAGGAACTGTAACAGTAACAATAAAACATCCTGAAATATCTACCTGTTTCCTGTTTTGCATAGTGTGAATGCTATTAATGTGATAAATTAATAAGATTCAGCAGCTCCAGATAGCTAAAAGCATGCTAAGCAAATACCTGTAGTGGAGAGGATAAACAGGTAACAGAAGGTACCCGGCAGTTAGTTACAAGATGTTACAAATGTTTATATACCAAGTATTAGAACTCCATAATCTGCTTTGGTATTAACTTTAAGATAACATTAAATTCCTTAATTTAGAAGAGACCATCTTCACGTAGCTCTGAATTAAATGTGTTTCCTCGGCACAGTAAAAACTGAGAATACCAATGACTGTTTTTGATATGCTTCAGCAAAGCAGGCATTAGGATGCTCAAAATTCACTGTCATGGCACACTGTAAACTTACAAGTCATTTATATGTGTTAAAGTGTAGAGATTAGAACTGCCCCAAAATACTTTGTCCTACTATCTAGTAGTTTAGGGAGTTGACATGGCACACAGTTTTGTCTAGTTTTTTGCTACGGATGTTACTTTGTTAAATAAGACAAGTATGGCTCACACAAAAGATTCCAGTAACCAGCTGGTAGACAGTCAGACATTACCATTTCAACTCCTCCGTCTGCACAAATCTCAATGTAAATATAAAGGGGGAGGATGAACTGAGAAAAGGGGAAAGAAAAAAAAAAAAAAAAAAAAAACACTTAAAAACACTTCAGAAAGAGTAAGCAACTGAACATGCAGTAAGACTTTCCACAGTGTGTCGCCAAAAAGTTAGCGTGAGGGGAGGTGCGGAGCGAGCACATGCACACGTTTCTCCGTTGCTCTCGACAGTAATACTTCTGTGATTTGTGGCCCTCGCCACGGCTCAGAGTAGATGGGCACCCCCCCCCCCTTTTTAAAGGACCGGACCAGCTCTGTCTGACCCATCGTGACACTCCCTCTCACAAGTCGTCGTCTGTCATGCTAGCGTCAGGCGAACGCCCTGACAGCTCCTTGAAGAGCTCGTCCTCCTTCAGCATGCTCTGCAACACAGTTGAGCAGCACTTACACACTTATGCATGTTCAGTTTGGACACATTAATTAGCTTTAGTTCTTCTAAAGTTCCCCTATAGCAATGTAACAGACTGACACTGAACTACACCAAGAGTTTGGCATCAGTGTGTGTCATCAGTGTGTGTCATCAGTTGCTGCATAACCTTGTTTTAAAAAAAATAAAGTTAGGTCTTCACTCAGGTTGTTTTGAACTGATATTGGTAATGTCTAAAGATCTAAAAAGTTTATTTGTGACATACGCAATAATAGCTTTTCATGACTACATTTAAAACAATTATTTTGTAAACATACACCTGCTCTGATATGATAGTGGGGGAAAATGTCTTCCCAATCTCATCTTTTAAAATAAGTCTGTGATGGGCACACAGCTGGGGAATACTGTACAAATTACATTCCAGCTACTACCAAGGTTATTCTTAAATAAAAGATTAGAGTTTACAGTCAGATTTGGAGGTAAAGCTTCACTTACTGTCAGGTTATTGATACCCTCAGAAAAGGCACCAATTTGTCTCACTGTTCCTTCAGAGTCCTCCATCTGAAAAATCAAGATCAATATCAGAACATTCTTGGAGATGAATTAAGCCAAGAAGCAAAGGTCAATCACTTAAACAGCTTTATAAAGAAATTATGACTTAACTAGTGGTGGGCAATGTGATGATAATTTACCACGATCCAGTTGCAGTTGTGTCCATGGTGCGCTTTTTAGAATTATCACAAGAATCATGGCACAGCACTATACTGTACTTGATTATCATAACTATAGAACAAGCGAGGAAGTGCACATCACATGATCTCTGTGAGTTCACTACTGCCACTGTGTGCATACCTCATTTCCCTATCAAAATCTTTCTCAGTGGATCTCAATTTCATGATTATATTCAAAACTAAAATTCAAAATTACTTACTGATATTTATATACCAAACATATATGCTACGCTGTGAAATAAACAGGGCAGTACTGCTTGAAGATTTGGTTCTGAAAAAAGGGTCTACTTCAACTTGATTTGCAAAATTTGGCATAATCTGTAATTTGCAATGATACTAATTGCACAACAGGTGGCAACACAGGCAGCATTTTAACCACCGGAAACTAAAGCACCTCAAACAACATGCGGAAAGTCTGTGCATACATGTACGAGCACATCTTCCTCAGCCGCAGCGTCGTCCACACATTCTCAGGTAACCAGACAGAAGCAAAAACCTATTACTGACCTAATTAGTAATAAGAAGCACTTCTGCCATGACTCAATTACTTTTATATGCACAGTATTTTACAAGTTTTATTATAATGCTACAAGCAGTGTTTCTTGTAAGGTTAGAATTTCTGGTTAAATTAACATTACTTCATGCCAATTCCATTGGTTTAGGGTTAGTTGGTTTGGTTAAAAGTCTTGTGATTTATATAGTGAATTGTGATTTTAACCAAAAATACTGTGATGTGACTTTAGCCATATTGTCCACCCCTACTGTTAGCAACTTCTTGTTTGGAGATAAAGAAGAAGGTGGTAATCTCAGAGTGAAGTGTAACGAGATCCAGAATCTCAAGTAATTGGTAGGAAATTAAAAGATCTCCACCCCTTCACTGGTCGGGTTTTTGCCCCACCTGTTCCAGCCGGTCCAGCTCGTCGTCGTAGAGACGGTGACCCCTCAGAAAGCTGCTACCTTTGGGCATCTCCTCATCCATGGGGCAGACATACTCCTCACTGTCCTCATGCCTCTTCTTCCGCAGGCTTCCAAAGGTCCCAAAGGAGAGCTTTCGGGGCTGTGGGTGCAAGAGCGGCATGGGGAACATTACCACAGCGTGTCCTCCACCCTGACTCTGAATAAGCACCCATGTCAGGTTTGACATTGAGTCCAGATGCTAAGGTTTTCAGATTTCTGTACTTCTGCTGTGATATATGAACATGCTATAAACTGCCATCAGGGAACCATTTCGCTATACACAACTGCAAAAAATCCAAAATAATGATCAACTGTAGACTTAACACACATTCACACATTGAAATCAAATACTTCATAGACTGATTGTAAATAGAGAATAGAGGACCCCAGGTCCAGTCCATACATCACTGCAGTTCTGAGCTGTGCACAGTCTTGACCTACCTTGACCTTGGAAGTTGCAGTGAGCAGTGTGTAGTCAGGCCCTTCCACACACTCCTGCTTGGCCTGCTGTGCCTCACGTCCAATAAGCAGGTTGAAGTGTGTGGCCAGGTGTCGCCTCAGCAGGGTCTTATTTGGTGGAATGTTGAGGAGTAGGGCCATGGTCTCCACATTGAATCGGGGTTCTAGGACCTGGGGGTGGACAGCAGGTTGGAGATATATACATATATTCCTCATCACTCTGAACAAAGACAATTTTTGAATGATTTTAGGTTCTAGGATGATTCTTAGGTTCCTGGCCTCTACTTTTATATTTGTCAAAGCACTTAAACAACACTGCAGAATTCTTCAATTCCATTTTGTCATCTTCCCAACTCCAGATTCATTTGCTTCCTAATTATTGTACTTCTTTACTTTTCAATTTTAATCAGTCATTCTTTGCTTCTTTAAAAACCACATACCTAGCTAATCAGTTAAATTGCTCTACTTTCACATTAACCAAGTCAATAAGTATACCCAACATGAACGAGTTCCTTAGCTAAGGTGCACAGCCCAGGCTGCTCCCACTCACCATGAGACCCCCATGCACACCGCTGCCCCGCAGATTGGGCGCGTACTCCGCCAGGTCTACAGAGCGCAGCCACTCCATCACTCGGTGGTTCGTCCACTGGGAAATCTCTGCTGGGGTGATGTTGTTCTGAATGTGTGAGAAGGTAGAAGTGAGCCAGGCGAGTGAGGTGACTTGCACAGGTTAGCATGGGGCTCCATGATGGCGTTTACCAATGCTCCCAAGGATTCTCACCTCATCTGAGGGTCGGCGGCGTAGACAGTTGGGTTCAAAGTGGTTGAGGCGGAGAACCTGGATGGCCCGCTTAATGCTCAGGTGATGAAGAACACTGACTACTTTCAAAGACAGAAGGTCATCCTAATAACAAGCAGCAAAAAACACAGTCTTAAAAAAATCACTAAATAAAATTTACTAGTCTGCAGACGCTGGGGGGGGAACACTGAACTAATTAATAGAAAGCACACTTTTTGTTTACGATGAACTTAACTTTTGTCAGACTAAACTGGCAAGAAACAGCAGTGCACAGCAACAGGACTACTTGGAAACCAAAAGGAAACCACAGACACCTTAATGGGGCATTAAATACAGAAGGGCGAGCCAAGCCTATTGTGAGTGAACAGGAAGGAGAAAAGAAGGAAAAAAAAACATCTCCATAAAATATTGTAAGGAGGGCATGTGGAAAGAGAAGGAAGTTGGACTGATTGTGTGTAACGCAACTATTAAAGACAAAATGTGAAAAAGGGGGTTGGAGGAGACAAAGGCGGCTCTGTAATGTGGAGACTGTTTTCTGCTCACAGGGCTAGAGGTTGGAAGACGACTGCAGAAGTGAAAACAAGCCGATGGGAAAATGTCCTCTGACTCATTTGGAATCCATTTTCAAGACAGAAACATTTACAGAATTTTGTATGTAGTGGTGACTGAGCAGTTAATTTGCTGTGCCACCATTTATGGGTTGTTTCCAATTTAAGGTGGCTTTCAAGTCCCATACTGGGGACATTTTACCGATGTGAGAAATAAACTCCTGACAGCCCTCTTCGAAGCTCAAACTACACTGCACAAGGAGATGTTGAGTGAAGCTTGCCATGTTCCATTAAGCAAATTCTGAGAGAGTGCACGTACACACGCACACACACACAAATAGTGGCGCGGTGCTTAGACTTATAATACAGCATCAAAGCTGACAGAAGCCATCCAGCTGATCCCACCAGCAGTAGCGGTTCAGTTACCACGGTCATGTAGTGGAGCACGCGTCCATCCACTCTTCCCTCATCAAACTGGGTCTTGTACTGCGGCAAGCCGATGTCATCCAGCCACCCTATAACAGCACCACAAAGCCTGACCTGATGCCCATCCTAATGCCAGCTGTTACACATGTGTCTGTATTCACATTACACTGCACCCATGTCAAAAGCTCTGTAGCCCTCCTTTGGAATAATGCCAATATTCAGTCACTGTACAATTCTTGGGCACTGTGCTGTGACAACACTAAGTACCAAACCTTAGTCCAAGACTAAGACTGCTCTCAGGAAGCAACATCACAGGCACAGTCTCTGTTGGATAAACAGTGACAGTTACAGTAGAACTGCAGCACCAACATCACTCACTGGCTACCCAGTTGTAGTCCAGCTTGCCCTTGTTATCATCTTCTTCAGATCCCTGTGACTGCAAGGCCAGCTGGAGCTTTTTCTTGTGTAGGGGGTGTTTAATTCCCAACTCCTAACAAAGGACATAAGAGTACCCAGTCACACCTGGACTGGAATGGAACACAACTGGAATGGAACAGTGGCCAATCATAAGTCTAGTGAATGCATAATTTCCTGTGAGACCATACTGCATGCATTCAGTACACTGCTGTACACGTCACTGAAGTTAACTATATGAATTCACATTCATTTTTTTTAATAAATGTGAAATAACCTATATAAAATTATCACCACATCCACAGTGTTTAACTTTATAACATGTAATTTTAACCAAAATGTCTTTTACATTTTATAAATACATATATGCAAATATCTTCACATGTACACTACATAAAACACAAAAGTTGCGATGCATAGCCACACAACAGGTGCAATAGCCATAACCACAAACATCTGCAGCTCTTTATGACATGGTAGGCAGTCCCCTGTGACTTAATGAGGTCATGCATTACACAAACAGGCCAATATATTGAGGACCAGTGGGGGGGAAGAAGAAAAAAAAAAAAAAAAAAAAAAGGTGAGAGGAGCCAGTCGCACCTTTTCCAGGTCCTGCTGTGAAGCCTGCAGCAGAGTTTGACCGGAGGCTACCCACTGTCTGGCCTGGCCCACATACATGCCCAGGCCTTGTTCCTGCAGCCAGGAGCACACCTGTTCTTTCGTCCACCTGGCGAAGGGCGTGTCCAGCTCACTGTACCAAGGGGCAGACTCGTCACCATTTAGCCTTCATGGACAGATTCTCACATTTGTATTACTGGGTGCTGGCTCCAGCAGCACGTCATCACTGCTTACTTTTTGGCATGCTGAAGGTCACGTGACCAGCCAAGCCTGGGACCAGCTGTGGCTCGCACACCGCCCCTCTGAAACTCAGTCTCTGACAGGTCATCGTCAGGGTTGAAGGTTGTGGACTGGCTTCTCCTCAACCTACAAAACCAATTAAGCACAATTTAATTACACTTGTGCAGCATACTACTTATATTTAACATTAACCATAACAAGAAAACTCCATGCAAATACTTTTCACAAACTGTGTTCCTGTTTAAATTTTTCCTCAAGTTAAGACTTGCAGAGATTTTGTGGTAATGTTTCCATAGGGAACATTTTCAGCCCAGGCGCACTGCTAACATTTAACCTGTCAATGCGCAAGCGAATAAAAAGGAGTCAGAATCTCCTGCAGTGGTGCATTTCTGTTTCCACTCTGGGCATATTTTTATGCATCTTGTAATACTCCTGTTCTAACACTAGCCTTCAGCACTAATTTCAGTCTTGTTCCAAACACGTTCTCATACTCCTTCAGGCAAGCCATTTTCATTATTATTATTTTATTTTTAAAGTCTGGGTAGAAATTCTTAATATGCGCCCCCAAAGAAGTATAATGGGACACCTATTGCCTTCGGTCACATATTCACATCCACCCAACCAAAGTCAAAGTTATAGCATAACAAATGTGACATGAGGCGAGCTACCAATTTAGTCTTAACACAATTATACATGGCTTGAGAACAATTGAAGTTAAAAGCAAATTCATTCAGCAGTGTTCATGCAGGATTCAGAAAGGATGAAAGGGCACAGAGAGCACGATTACACCGAACATGCTTTGGAAATGTAAACACTTAAATTTTCACGCTCCCCTGAGATATAGTGCAAGTTAAATGTCCAGAAATTCTTTCATGTGCCATAAGAATTGTGTCGTCCCTTTTTACAGGCTTTGCTCATTATCTTCTTTAAACTACTTTTCATAGGAGCCAACTCATTGCTACCAATGACATTGTGAAGCCGACTCACTTTCCAAAGAACTTCTTGATTCCTCTCGATTTCTTCTTGACCTCAGGTGACGATGACATGGTGTGAGTGCTGCCGGTGTCCGCGGTTCGACGAGGCACTCCTGCCAGGTCCAGGTGTTCTGTGCCTTCCCTCTCTGTTTCCGCTGACAACAAATGCAAAAGGGTCAGGATGGCAAAGACTAGAACTTCCACAATGCCCAGCGTGACAAGAGCACTCTAGGTGTCATCCAAGATACCAATTAAACACCCATCCATGTACACACGAATAGAACATACATTTCCATTGTGAGGATGTTGGAGCCAGAAACAGACAGGGAAAAAGGCAAAGTGCTAAGGTTAGAGGGCAGCAACAACAACAACAACAACAACAACAACAACAACATGTGTGAGCAACAATTTGAGGCAGTGGGTGCAGTTACCTTTGACCACTGCTACCATTAGCAGCTACAAAGAAACAAAAAGTACAATGGCCAGTTAAACATGCAATTTCATTTGACTGAGATGGTTAAGCAGATGGTAAAACAGAAGAAACAAACTGGGGCCCATGACGAAACCCAGCCCAGTGAAGCGAGGTTAAGGTCAGCAGGAAGGTGTAAACGGTGAAATACAGACCCCAGACACAGGTAGAAAATTACATTTTTTTTAAATTGTACAGTAACAAACTAGGGGTTTGGGGGGGGGGGTGACAGAGTAGAGAGAAGTGCCAGGCTCTGTGAGTGTGGCTCACCTAGGTTCGGTGCACTGGCTGTCCTCTTGCCCCCTTTGATCCTGAAGAAGCCGCGCCCAAAGGACGAGCGGGCCTTCCTGGTACCAAAACTATCATCTTCTGTAGGGCTGGGGGACTTGGGTGGGAGGGTGTTCCCCTTCTCAGTCTCCTCAGAGGGTTTCTTCTGTATGAATATGCAGTATACAGTTGGCCTTGAACAACTATAACCCAGTTTACAATGCTGTTGTCTGTTAGCAGTGCATGCACACTCAAACTGATAAATTTTTCATGCAATCAGTCAAAAATCAAGGGACAACATCCTCACTCCTACTGGAACACCAAGATCTTTTTCCCATTTCGGGTACAAAAATAAACATGCATGAATAAATTCAACAAATGCAATTTTTCTAAAAATTTCAGGGCGTATCGTCCAGTGTGATCTTTTTCCCCAGAAAAAGTTATTTGTGCAATTTCCCAACTCCATGAAACATACATAAAACATATGCCTGCTTTAACCCATTACCCTAAGAGTTTGCTGCAATGCATCATATGCCCTGAAGGGGGAGCAATAGACATCATGACTCGTGTACTTCCTTGACCAATATAAATTGATGTTCATCCACGTTCATTCAGAAAAGGAGAGAGAACTATTCAGGGACAGACTGTGTGAGCACTGGGAGACTGGGCTTCCCCCATGCGCCAGTTACCACCATAACACCACCACCAAGAAAAGGCTGTTTGGTAAGATGTTACATGACCAGAACGGTTTTTCAATTCCGATAATTATGAAAAGGCAAAAATAAGTCTTGTTTATATTGCAAAAAGTAATGTAAACCCCAGACATACAAATACACAAGAGTTATAATTTACAGGTCTTCAGGTCAAAGTCAGAAGAGGTTACTTCCATTGTTCTGAACTTTGGTGTGAATGTTTTGAGAAATCAGCAGACTCTGTGACCACATTTTCCCTGTAGCGTGGGACACACCCTTCGTATGTGCACACCCTCAGACTTTCCTTACACATGCACATTCCTATAGCAGAGCCTTTCCTGAGGAACCCTAGCCTTCATCTGAAAGAAAGATTTACATCTAAACTGGACACATACCAGGCACAGCCGCATAATGACATAAAATTACAGGGGGTTACATTATAATTACCTGCTTAATTGTGTGGATGTCTACGATTTTTATTTCCAGTGGTCTCTACTTGACTATTTAAACAGAAGCTAAAGACATTTTTTATGGTGTAGCAGGTAGCATGGAAATTAAGAACTTAAAACCCTTGCATAAAATACTTTCGATAAAAACTACAATGTAAATGTCACCAATATTCTGTGCATTTATTGCATTTCAATGTTATTGTATTGTAGCAACCAAATTTGGCAGTAAACACACACACACACACACACACACACACACACACACACACACACACACACATTTTGTAAAAATATTTGTAAAATATATATTTAAAAAAAAAAAAAATGTAATAAAAAAAAAATACAATAATTCATATATTCATTTCTAACAATAAAAAAACATATTTGTAAAAATATCCTCTGTAGCAGTATGTAGAAGCAGAAAGATACCCGACTGTTTTTGGTTGATCACTTATAAATTTATTTGCTACAGTTGTCAAAATGTAGGACAACCTAAAAAGAATGTTCAGTGAATCTTATAACATTCATATATTTTTATAAACTTAGCTACAGCCTCAGAATAATCATTGTACCCCATTTTCCTAAAAAAATCTCACTCATTAACACCTTGAATCCAATAACATGATAATTATCTCTGTTCTCCCTGTCACTTCTCTAATTAAACATAATATCACTGACCTTCTCAGGCTTATCCAGGTTGTCCATGCTGCCTCCCTTAAAGGCATCTTCAGACCTGCAGCAATAAGCACTAAACAGTCAGAGTACAACAGGCACGTGGTCATGTGAGCATTAGCACACTGCAGGCCATAGCACACTCATGGAAAGATGTCCTCGAGCAGAGACATCAACACCCAAAAAAAAAAAAAAAAAAAACCACACTCACACTGGACTGTCACACAGTGGAGATTCCTGGATAATGGAGACCTCCGTGGTACTGCAGGAACAGACAGACAGAGGGTGGGCTGTTAGTGTGCTTCTACAGGCTTCCTGAACCATGACCTTCACCCCTGCCAGCTCCTACACAAGCTCCTACTCCATTGTCAGTCTGTAGTAAAACTATAAGTTTAAGCTGTAACACCTTTCAGTCTCCTGGAATATGTTTTCTGCTACGGTAACTGTGCGTGCATATGCGCACGCATGTGTGTGTGTTTAATATTTCCAAACTTTGGGTGATGCAATCAGAAGACATCACCACCCAAGTCCAAGCCTGCCATGTATACCACCTGGGGGGAAGAGCAGTGGCAAAGCAACAGGAACCAATGGCACGCTATGGCTCACCTGTCCAGCACCGGCGTCCCCTTCCTGTCCACGTCACTGTCCGAGAAGGTCTTACACGCAGAGGAGGAGCCATGGAGCAGGTCAGGGCATGGCTCTCCCTGTGGAAAAGGGGGAGACGCATGGGTGGATGAGACGCACATGTGTGCGTACACAGAAGTTAATCGGTGTAGCATCACTTCAGGGTATATATGCCAGTACTTACCACTTAGTTTCTGTGTGGTATTAACAGGCAGCCATAAACCCAATAAACACAAGCATAATGTCAAATAGCACAGTGGCTGACAGTGCCGATAAACTTTAACGAGGCTAAACTGTGATAAAGCTACCATTGAGTACGATGCCATCTGTCACCCGAAAGGGCAACTCGATTAATAGAAATGAATACCTCCTCAGGGCCCTTCCTCACCATGTCCTCAAAAGTGGGCAGTACAGGCCTCTCTGACTCCATGGCAACAGAGGCCGACAGGGATGTGTCGCTATGGGTCTCATCACTGTCCCCATCCCTGGGTTTATCTGTAAGGAAATGTTTGTTGTATATCAGTGTAATGAGCAGATCATCCCAGCTCCATTTCACAGAACCACGGTGACACTGCACCAGTTAAGAAGAAGAGTGTTCACTGTCATGCAGTACATGTTACAACACATATAGTTACAACAAAGTTTGCACTTTGCATTGAACCCATCCTCTGTGGAAGCAGTGGGCACCTATCAAAACTAGTGCTGGGTGCTTTGCTCAGGGACACACCTTGCTGGGTTATGGTTCAAACTGGGAGACTTCTGCATCCCAGCCAGATATTCTACCCACTGAGTCACCAGACACCTGGACTGTAGTGGAGCTCTAAGGCTTGATGTGGACCTTGTATGTGGAGGTGAAATTGGCTCACCTTTCTTTCCCTGGACTGACATCACCATATCCTGAACCTTCTTGTATCGGTTCAGTGACTGACGCAGTTCCTCAATCTTGCGATCCTGAGGGATACATGGAGCAATATTAAAACACAGGAACATGTGCTCACACAAGGATAAGGACACTTCCTTTCATAGGGCTCATCTGTACGGGAGACTAAGCAAGACAAAACACATCAAAGTACAGGTACACAAGGGTCTAGGGGCAAAGTTCACAAACCTTCTCTTCATTTGCTGCCATCAAGGACTCCACAGCCTTTTTCATTTTCTGCACTTCGAAATCTGAAAGAAAGTGGCACCCACATTAATTCAGTGAAGTACAACATTAAAGAAATAAGTCTGTAGCTTGCGATACAAAACACAGACATTCAGTCATACTGAGGAGACTGAAAAATGTTTCCGGAAAAGATAAGGAAGCGAAACAGTGTTCAGCAACACGGAGCACATGCCAGAGGATGCTGATGGCAGAGCCCACAGACAGGGGGCACGGTCTCACAGCCATGGGGGGGACAGGTTAGCTTCAGTGCCCTCAGGGCATGGAGCAGGGCATAACAGGGCACATGGGAGGGGGGAGAACAGCCCTCGGAGCAGGAGGGAGAGCGCAGGCTAAGCTGGGGGAGAAGCTGCAAACAGTGCACACGCTACATGGGACACCACGCCTGTAGCATGCCTTTCCTCCCTGACATGCCAAAAACCCTGCAGATTATATGTAAAGTTACAAATCATTAATTTTTTAACTATGAATTTCTCTCAGTTTAATTTCACCATTTACAAGGATTTCTACTTGTTTTTGCAGCCTACAACAACAATCAGCAGTCCAACCATCAGCGAAAATAATGGCGGACATTTTTTCCCATTCAACATCAATCACAACATTCTCTTTGCCCAAAAGCATTTACTTTCATGCACCAACTGTGTGCCAAAAGGTTTCCACACTTCCAGCCCATCAGATGTAAAACAGGAATGCATCCAGTTTGTCAACTTTTAAGTGATAACCTGAATGCATAAGATCTGATTTGTCATCAACAAGTTATCAGTTTACCTAAAGAATTGGCAAACAAAACACTGTAGCTGTATGCATGCAGTTCCTGAGAAAACAAATCTGGATCCAAAAATGAACATTTCCACCAAGAGCTCAACCAAGGACGAAAAACATGAAAACTCAAAAAGATGGCTCAATCACACAAACCCACAGAGCGCCACCTTGTTTTTAGACCACAGGGTATGAATACATCATCTAAAAAGGTGAGGGTACAGCAGCCAGAAAGCAGCTACACCATCCTGCAGTCCCTGTCTGGAAAGTCGACTGTAGCAAGTAAATAAATAAATGAATAAATAAAAACTCCAAACAAACCCATCTGGAATGGAAGGCTGGCACATACATTCCAGGTTTAAGACACACCACCAAACCACTAATTTTCTTCAAGCCTAAACAATGATAGAATTTGGAATGAAAACACTTATTTCATGGTGTGCTGTTTGTAAGGGTTTCGGAAACAACCATCACACATTTGTCAGAACAGACAGGGAAGAAGGTCTCATAATGAGAGCAGCTCAACTATAGCTCAGGCTGTGCCCATACATGCAAACTATGGAGAGAAGAGAGAGATACAGAGATAACTAAGGAGTAAACCCCCCCACCCCACCCCCTTACGTTTCTCTTTGAGCTTCCTTTTATAGGGCTCATCTGTAGGGGAGACTAAGCAAAACAAAAATTTGTTACAACTGTTCTAGTCCTTGGAGTTAGTTTAATTTAAGAAACATTATGTTATAAACAGCACCTGTGAAACATCAGATCAGGGTTTCTTAATATGAAATTCACAGATACATACATAGGCTAGTCTTTCTTCCAGAAAGCCTGTTGATTTGGAAGTCTCCAAATATCATTTGATATTGTGTTTGAAAGGGTGCTTTTCTTAAACAATACAACTGGTAATGGAAGTGCATTTGCAGTTGTCAACATATTTTAAAACAAATTTAAATAACCTTCAATAAGGAGTGTCAACTGCAATTTCAGTACTGATTACAAACAAGAAATAACCTCAAAGGCTATAAAGTCAACATCTTGAACAAGCCAAGCTAAGATGATGAAAAGATATATACGTATAGTATACGGAGGTCCCAGATTTAGGATTAAGACACCCTGACCTTTACATACATGGATGTTAAATCTGCTGACATCAAGTACAGTCCCAGTAATCATTTGGACAAGCTGCTGCATTTAAAGAGCCTGAACAAGGTTGAATAACATTTAGTGTTAAACACTGCATGTCCTAGATTTTAACATTGGAGTTTACCTTCAAATTTGGAGTGTTGGTGGGTTTGTGTGTGCGCGTGCGTATATACATGAATGTGTGGTACCACTCCTTTCTTTCCACATCTGCCATCCCTGTTATCTACTATTCTGAACAATGTATATCTGTCAGTGTATGTCTGCATGGTTCTCTCTTATCACACCTGTATGTGCTTGTGTGTGCGTGTGTGCGCATGGCTTCACTGTCACCTCTCTTCACTCCTGACTTCCCTGTTATCTACTACTCTCCAGGATGCATTTGTGTATGTCATTGTATGTCTGCATGCATTTCTCTTATCACACCTGTGTGTGTGTGCGCGCGCGCGCTTGTGGCTGTGCGTGTGGCTCCACTCTTACCTCTCTCCGCTCCCTCCCTGCCCTCTGTCCCTCTGAAGTGCGCCTCGCTCTGCAGTCTCTCCAGCTCCACGTCCTTGTCCTCTAGCTGTCTCTTCAGCATGCCCAACTCGTCCTGCGTGGCACGCAACATGGTGAGAGCTCCACACATTGGCACTGGGCAGCAGGGCACGGGGGTTCACATACAGGGACCATGCACAAATGCACACATGCCCTCTGCCCTGGTACAAGTCTAGCCTGTTTCTATCTGTGTGTTCAAGACAACCTCTGTGTAAATGCCCCAAACCTGGCCTCCATCAGTCCCCTGGTGAACAGGTATGTCCCTGCCCTTTTCATGTTATGACACCACATCACTCTCAGTCCTTAAGCATCCCAGAACTTGACTCTTTCTTCCTCTCTGACCCAGCTAGAGTAAAATAATCTGATGCGTCCAATCAATCTTATGGTTACTCAACACAAATACAGTAAAACTTGAGCCAACCACCATGACTGCACAAACTGCCATTGTGTGAAATTCATCCAGTGCTGAGTGACCACCTGTGATACATAACAAAAGCCACCAATGTATGACTGCTCATAGTTTGTTGTTTGGTCCTGATGAACAGGTTACCGTATATGCCTACATATAGAGTATGTACAAAAAACTAGGGGAGGCTTCCAGTGCTGTTAATACATTTGCTGGAATGCACGGTCATAAATTCCATTATACATCAAGTGTTAAATGTGAGCCTTGCCCTGTGTGGCTCGATCAGCACATCACATGCCCAATTTGACTTTTGACAAAACATTTCATGCCATGCCGAGAGATGCTGCACAGGAATGACTGAATAAGGTCAAATAAAAGTTCACTGAAACATAATGCTTAAGGCAGGCTCCAAATAAACTACCCAGAAAGCAATTTCATGTTTTATATCCCAGCAAGATTACAATTCCCAGCAAACTTGACAATACAACAACCTGACTGCATTTGCTCTTACACAAAAAAAAAAAGTGTCTAAAGACAGCATGCATGAAGTGAACTGGAAAAGGGGAGGACAAAGGTGCACAAAAGAGAAGATGAGCAAGACAACTGTGAAGACCACACCTTAAGTGCCTGGATTTTGAGGTCCTTCCTTTGTTTCTCATATTGCATTTGCCCAAGTTTGATTTTCAGGCTAGACAGTTTAGCCATTAAAGACTAGCAGGCAGAGCAGTTAGCAAAGGAAGAAAGAGAAAAATCTGCATTAATGACATGGTGATGGGAAAGAGAAAGCTAGATCAGAAATGGAATATAAAGAGATACAAAAAGGAGACAGAACTAGCAGTTTCCAGTGGAATAAGGTGAAAGCATCCTTTAGAATCCTCATATATCCATCAGCCGCTGCTTTGCCCAAAACACAGGTTCCTGTGAAGCTGTCTACAATGGATGCAGAGCAGCACCTCGATGAGCAGGCAAAAGCCTTATGCAGGAATACGAACCTTGGTGGATTTCAGTTTCTTCTCATACTGAAGCCTTTCATCCTCCATGTCTTTTACCCTGTACCTCAGGTCACTGATTTCCTGGATCAGCCCCTAGTGAGGCAGAAAGTCCATGATGTGGGTCACTATAACTCAAACTGCATACACACAGCCAACTAAAAAGATATATTAAAAAATGGTACATTATTCAAAAGTCTCTTCCAGGTAATTAACCAAAGGAATTCCTTATTCTAAATCATCCATCCATTCATTTTCCATCCCACTTATCCTACAGAGGGTTTTTTTTTGTGTGTGTGTGTGTGTGTGTGTGTGGAACCTATCCCAGGGAGCTTCAGGCATAAGGCAGGGGGAACCCTAGATGGGGTCCAACCCATCACAGGGCACAATCATACACACAATCGCACACCCTGTCAAACACTCTGAGCAATCTGAAAACACCAATCAGCCTACAATGGATGTTTTAGATTGTGTGAGGAAACAGGAGTACCTAGAGAAAACCCATGAACTCAACACTGCACGCACACAGAACAGAACACAAACTGCATGCACACAGAGCAGAGGCGGGATTCAAACCCCCAACCCTGGTGAGGCAATACTGCTAACCACTAGGCCACCATGCCCCCCATCACAAAAAATAAATAAATAAATAAAATAAATAAAAATAAAATTTTATAGTGACGCATTTTAAATGATAATCCAAACTTCATGTTATATGCGTTTATGCGTTTACCCACTTTCATGTCCTACGAAACCAATGCTAGCTCTAAAACACAGCCAGTCACTTACTACATGTCAACATGGCTGTAAATCAAGAGTGCATAAAAGAATTCCACACATAGGGGAACAATGATGTGCCTTACAGCCTGTACAAGCCATTGGCAGAGGCTCACTTCACAGGCCCCTGAGGAACAGTTTAAGAATTCTGTGCTCCAATCACAGTTTGGCACTGATGTAACACCCCAACATGGGCAGTGCGACCCACGCTCAGGAAGCAACATTCAGCCTGATCCCTATTCCAGCATTAAATAGCCAAGCCCCATAGAAGAGTCAATATTATTGTACTTTGTACAGGAAGGCTAGTTCTAAATCTGCCTACCTTTAGTTATGCTGCTGTATAGTCCACTCAAGTGCTTAAAGGAACTGATTAGAAAGTCAAATTAAGTCATTTAGTCTTCCTCTTTGAACCAGAGCTCTTAGGGGTTTCTGATTAAAAACAAGCACTGACTATCAGCAGGGCAGCAACCCAGCCCTGAAGCAATGAGACAAAAAGCAAACGTTTATTTATTTTTTGGTATCGAGAAAGGTCACCTCTTGTTGTACCTCACTGTCTCTAAATCGGTCATCAAAGTCCAGCTGGTCCTTCTCCATGGCAGTGAGCTTCAGCTTCAGGTTTGAGACCTCAGCCAAAAGGGTCAACTTTTGTTTCTCCAAAGCAGTCCTGCTTATCAGCTCCTATTGATTCAACAACAAAGTTTTCAGGACAGGGCTGCAGTTTTACTTTGTACTACGTTGTGCTGTTTTCAAATAAATGAGAGTAACTCCATACAGCAATAAAAATATATAAACCATACCCGTTTATGAAGTAAGGACAAAATTGAATTTTAAAACGTTTGTAAAAAGACAGCAAGTGCAAAAAAAAAGGGGACAAGAATTAGCAAATCACTTGTTGCAGCATTTCCTCTGTAGTATTTAGCTTCTCTCGGTGTTCGTCAAGGCACAGGTCCAAGTCCCGGATCTTTTCTCCTTGTGCTTCTACCTGGTCCGTCAAAACACTCACCTAGAGTGCAAAACAGGGTACGACAATTACCCACAACCCTCAGCTGCCACTTCTAATCCTTAGAATTTATGCTGTACAAAACTGACTGTTCACCAAGCACAGAAAC
Organism: Chitala chitala; assembly: GCA_025773905.1. Classification (NCBI taxonomy): domain Eukaryota; kingdom Metazoa; phylum Chordata; class Actinopteri; order Osteoglossiformes; family Notopteridae; genus Chitala; species Chitala chitala. Next base: position 17,980 of record JABJVR010000964.1, read on the forward strand.
GTTTCATGTCACATACCTGCAGTACAAGAGACTCCTTATCGCTTTCCAGCCTACCAAGCCTTTCCTGGTAGACATCACCTCCAAGAGAAATGTGCCCATTTGTCTAAAACAAAAAAACAAGGACAAAGCAGATTAAAAAGTTCAATTATACAAATATCACAGCACAGTGTTCGTGATATAAACACACAAATCGAGGGGTGCACTTTTTTATTCATCCTGTGACAGAATAACAAATATACACCCAAAAAATATCTAACGAGGGCACTGATGAGTAATCCACATTACAGCTGTCAACAAAAAAATAGGAACATTAAAACCATGTGCGTTAACATGGGTATTCCTCCTTTTAGATAACAAAGAGCCTTTATGTTTACTGCATCTTGTTTTATGTAAGCGTCACGCTGAACAGGAGCTTAAGCTGATTACATGCTGGCCTACTGCAGGACATACATGTCAGTCATCAGCACATGCTGGGGAAAGACACCTCAAGAACAAGAGCAGAATGCAAAACTGGTGTACACAAAGAGGGTCTGGTTGAGACCCAAGGGAGGAAAAGACACGATCCTCTGGGCCACCACACCAGAGGAGTTACTATCATAATGTTCCTTATGAAAAAGGAAAAAAAAGGTTTTGGAAAAACTGCATTTCAAGATGTAACACATCAAACAATGCAGTGCAGTAGAATACACAGAGTCGAGAAGAACTGGATTTACAGATGACCACAGAATATTGTACTCTTGATCCCAAATCGAGAGCTTGCCAAACCAGAAGTGAAAGTTCTAATAAATCAAGGCTTTAATGTTTGCCAGCGTTCCCGTTTCTGGCCAACGTCAATCATCAACCTTGTTCCGACAGAACACTGACAGAAAATCTCTGAGGGATGTCAGAGAAGCAGGTGATGAGTTGTGTCACATCAACTGTCGAATTAAGCAGATCTACAAATGCCAGGAAAAACAGATTCAAAAAAAGTGTATCATCAGTCAGCAGTTGGTGTTTTATACAACTTCTGCCTGATGTTGACAGATGGGAAAGTATATTCACAGCAACTATACTGGATTTCAAACTCCTACAGGCAATATGAAATGTACGTACATTTCAGTACAACAGTGGATAGAGTTTGGTTTTCTAGTCAGAAAACTAGAACCTAAAAAAAACAATGTTACAAGCAACGTGGATTACTAACCTGTGAGAAATTGCATACTAGTGAAAAGTCATTAAATGTATGTTATAAAGGTCCGTATTGTTGCAAGGCTGTTTGTACGTTTTTCTAGTTTATACAAGACATACATTTTATATGCTTATGCTTTTCACTTTATTTGTATGATGCGTTTGAGAATTGCTTGACTTAATCATGTGCACTTAGATGACAGGACAGCACTTACTGTTATATTTAGATTCTCTGATACTGTTTGACCACATTCGTGACATGCTCGTGTACTATTATTTATTGTAAGTAAACGAATAAAACGTAAACGTAAACGTAAAATGTATTCTCCTACCGTAAAACGTATTCTCCTAAGACAACGGCATTTAAAGAGACATATATCCTGTCCACAAATACATGAGTCGGCTAAAGGTGTTTTAGACCTTCATATGTATTTAACGTTAAGGGTCTCCAAAGAAGGATCAGAACTTTTCAAACCACTTTGTTTTTTCCATTCAGATAAAGCTGAATTTGTCCCTCGGGCATTTGAGAAAACAAAGAGGCTGGCCAAGACGAAGAGCTTCTATCAGGTCTGAGACAGCAATATTAGATCCAACATCAATACACAAATATCACATCCATCCCCCACATCCTGTCAGGTATACTACATCCCACTGTTTCCAAGCAGACATATAGACACTAAACTCAGGGCAGTGAAACATTCAGCCTGCTCTTCCGGTACTTTCAAAATGCAGTTTGCAGTTACATCATTGGGTCTGATGTAAGACAGGAGAGACAAACCATACTCATCATTGTCTTTATTACAGGTATAGATCGTTCAAAAAATAAACCAGATGAAGTCCCCCCCCCACACACACACACACACACACACACACACACACACACACACACACACACACACACACACACACACAC
>JABJVR010000965.1:0-20059 GCA_025773905.1 Chitala chitala
GACTCTCCACAGTGTTGGTAACCACGCTGTGGCTGACTGTCCACGGTGTTGGTAACCAAGCTGTGGCTGACTCTCCAAGGTGTTGGTAACCAAGCTGTGGCTGACTCTCCACGGTGTTGGTAACCAAGCTGTAGCTGACTCTCCACGGTGTTGGTAACCAAGCTGTGGCTGACTCTCCACGGTGTTGGTAACCAAGCTGTAGCTGACTCTCCACGGTATTGGTAACCAAGCTGTGGCCGACCCTCCACGGTGTTGGTAACCAAGCTGTGGCCGACCCTCCACGGTGTTGGTAACCAAGCTGTGGCTGACTCTCCACGGTGTTGGTAACCAAACTGTAGCTGACTCTCCACTCTCCAGGGTAGCTCTGCCACTAGCATAATCTTCATATAGACTAACTTCATATAGACTAACACCAGTTGTAAAGTATGTGCCATAAAAACCTGAAATAATCATTCTGAGCCTCAGTAGGCGAATGTATGCCATGGGGAAAATATTGGACCAGATGCAATTACTTTTGCACACCTGTGTGCAAATGAAAGGAGCCCTTTGTTTGAAACCCTTAATAAATGGTCTGTGAACTGGTGACAGATGGTGTAAGACCGCGATGATTTGACTGTCTTTACTCAATAATCTAATCTGAAGGCATCTATGGTTTATTTCTGCTTTTATGAAACTGCCTGAGGTTTCAGCTCTGAGAGTCTCAACAACAAACATGGAAGGACAGGACGGTTATGACATGCCATCCATCTCGACAGCGAGACACCTGGGAATGTGTGAGGTGATCTAATCAAAAGTCCTCTGGAAAAGACTGAGAAACTTGCACGTCACAGATGGTTTAGGAGAGGAACACCTAATTATAAGATTTTGAGTTTATTGTCAGCTTAGTCATTAGGATCAGCTCTGAAAACCATTTTGACAAATGTTGAGAAAAATCTTAATAAGCTGACGTACCACAATTGGTTTTTGTTGTAATATTAACAGTCTCTAACTTGTTTTGACATGGATAAGAACACATATTTGATGAACCGAGCCACCCTGAATACAGAATTTTTTTTTTATTATCGCCAAATGTGTGGTTTTGTTTGTTTTTCGTTTAGTGAAATATATAACATATGTTGGAGGTGATCTTTCTGAAAGTGTCCCTGAATTCAACCTACGTTCATAATCTCAGAGACCCTGTATGATACCACGGCTTCCTGAAAAGGGAAGCAGAGAATATCTCACAGCGGGTTGCCTCATAAAATTCAGGAACTGAGACATAAGACTTGAACTTGTTCCCGAAAAGCTAGACTCTCAGAGGCTGGTGTTAAGTGCCGTTTGTGCTTCGCATTATAAGTTATACGTGGCGCTGGAGGGTCGTTTGTTGGTGCTACCTGGCAGTCCTGAAGCCCATCTGATTGCACACTCTTGTGGCAGTCTTTTCAAACAGACAATGCTCTCCAGTATTCCAAATGTCCTACAAGCAAAGGTGATGGAACAGAGACTCTTTCAGAAAGTTCCGGGCCGCTCTTGGGCTGTCTCGCTTTTGATGATACTTCCAGAGCTTCTGATAGGCCCCAGATTGGATCTGCTGTGTTCCTGCAGAGTATGACTTGGAGCCTTCATGGCTGTGAGAATGAGAATCGCCTCCGTTGCCTTCGACAGGGAACCTAATAAAAACGCTCAGAGCAGAGTAAGAGAATACTCACAGGGCTCCATCAGTCACTTTAATGTGAGCATGCATTTCTTCAAAGCCCAGCTCAGTGTATACAGCCAGGAAATGACAGCCAAAGCATTTCCCAAACACGAGTGTGCACCGGATCGCCAGCCTTTAAGTAACATAAATAATGCAGAGAGAGATTAAAAGAAGCTCAAAGTTCATCACAAATGATCCTTTTGGGTTTTGACATGAAAATGGGAAAGTAAACAATTTACTGTTTAGTGAGTGCATAGCGGTCAGCACAGACACAGCTTTTATTTTTAAAGACTGCAGTAAACTGACTTTATGGTCCTGGTGTACTATTAAATTGGCCTTTAGCTACAATATCCAAAGGGAAGATGTAGATGTAGCAGCAGTTGTTTTTTTTAGTCAGAAAGCAGTGGAGGTGGAGTTATGCAAACTGGCAGTGGTGAAGTTTGGCTTGAGAACCAGTGTGTGACCCTGCTAAAAGGCTAACTAATGAACTGGGGATTCTCCTAGTGCAGGACTCGCTCTTTTGCTCTACGTGCCCTATTTGCGTTAACCTTTATTTATTTTTCTCTGAGGTCTCTAATTTGCTTAATGAATGTCATGCAAAGAGCCCCTCCTCCTCTTGCTGCTCTGTGGAGGGGATTTTCTTTGGGTTGTTTTAGCACTTGCCTGGATTATTTTGCCCAGCTTTCATCTCACTCTGACCTCCAGGCTGGGGTTTGTCCTTTTCCTAAAGAGGAGGGAAATGGAGACTGTTTTTTCTGCTTTCATGAATTGGACATGTTCCAACACCATGAGCAGTTCTGATGTAAAGAATAAAAAAAAAAAATCTAAAAGGTCATGTTTGACAAACAGTCATTTCAAACTGTGTGGCATTTTAAACAAATAACACATAGACACATTTGGGTTACAATTGATTTGGGAAATCCTTGTGGTCAGCTGTGGCTCAGTGCCACATAACATGGCCCTAAGTAATGCCCCTCCAATCCATTACATTTCTTAATAGTTGCAGTCATAAAAACAGCACTTCATTGGAGGTTTGTACAGAGACGTTATTTCAGTGGCTTCAGATGGATATTTCAGTTCCATAGGAGTAATAAGAGTGTGCTAAAAGTCAAAATACCGGTATCCAGAACCCAGTGCTTGGTTGTTGTCCATGTGCTTGTGTTCAATCTTTTGTATTCCTTTATGAAAAGAAAGACAAATCATAGCAAAAATTCATACTCTTTTTGTTCTAGTGGAGACCATTTTGGTACAGACATTGTGAGTAAGGAATTGCCTTTATTTTGGTGTGACTTTTCGTGCTGATGATGCTGCTGATGACTGATGATGTTGTGATGAACAGGACCCAGGGCTTGCAGGTGCTGTTGTATGTTGTGTTGGCCGTATGGTCGTGGTGATGCTTTGTGTTGTCAGAACGTTCCAGCTACCAAAAACACCTCTGCTGTAAGTCAGTCTGCCCAAGTAGGAAGTCAAACAAGTGAAGATGCCTTCATTTCCAAGGCTTTGGCCTCGCTGCAGAGAAGGCACTGTGATCTTGCTGGTCCATGGCTGCTATGTTCTTGTGGCATGAATGTGAAAGAAAGGAGACAATGTGGGGGGCAGCTGGGGGGGTCACGGGTCCTGCTGCCTTGTTTTATTGCTTCTGTCTGAGTCACCCCTGTTTAACTTGTATTAAATCCTCAATTGGAAATGTTACATTTTCTTCTTTTTAGGTATCTGTACTAACTGATGGTCATGGGGGCATAACTTGTGTCCTTATGTGGATGAGATGTTTGAACAGGAACTTGGTCATAAGGGTATAATTAACTATGGGTCACCTTTATTTACTACTGTCTTCCTGCTGCTGTTGCATTGCTCCATTGATGCACGTTTAACTTGGCACTGGAGAGCACAGTAAACTTTCAGGAGTTTGGTCTGTTCCCCTCCTGACCCACTGGGTTTCTTCTTGAAGGCGTTGTGGTCTGTCATGCTCCTCGGTTGCTAGGAGATGGGTCTGAACTGGCCCGGTGAGCGGCGGGCTGGGCAGGCGGACGCCTCGAGGACGTGAGCCCGATCAAAGGTTAGCCGGCACCCCTCTGTGCCCCACATAAATACCCCACACAAGAGCTTCAATGCCAGCCTTGTTTCAATAAGTCCCTCTTATTGTGTGCCCAGTGTGGGTCCTTTGAGTGCTGCCATTTATTTCAAGGCTCCAACTGAATTACATATTTGGAGGTATAGAAGAAAATAATCCACCGTGGGTGTAGCAATCACCTGCTGGAAGGTTATATTTGGCATTAGGACCCATATCCAAATGTTTTGTTTGTCAAATGTGAAATTCACTCAAGTGTGGTGTTTCCTTTGTTTAAAATTATAAGCATTCAGATAAAGCTTTGAGCCCTGCAGATTAATGTGTGGTGATGGTGATGTAGTTGGTAAAGAATTTTACTACAGCTAACATTTAGCAGATAGTAATATAGAATTAGATTTTAAAATACTTAGTCACTTATCAGTTGTACGATTTAATGTGGCTAGGAAAATCACATAAAAATGGAAAACAGGCAGTTATTTAAAATGAAAAACTACTGTGTACGCTGTAACAGATAGCAGTACAGAAGACTGTTTTTTGACACCATGCTGTGGAGCACCATGGAGTATTGTAACCCTCGAGCAACCCTGATTCCACAGACTGTCATGACCAGAGGGGTTCCTCAGCAGCCCAACTGTGGGAATGATACAGAGGATGATGTCTGGTACTGGATATGGATCCAGGTGTTATCTGGAAAAGAGATTACACCAGCAGCCAATATTGAAAGCAACAGACCATTGCAATTGCGTTAGTTTTCTTATTAAACTGACAGGTGCGATCAGACGTATCACTTGTATTGCCACTCTTTGTAGGCGCCTCCACCTGCCTGCTGCAGTGGGTAATGTGCCACACACCCTGTCTCTATAGGGGGACACCAGCCGCAGCTCATCCCTGCTGCAGCCCATGACCCACTCCCACCGCAGCCGTGAGTATCAGTCGTCACCGTGGAACACTCAGTGTGGAACGTTCAGCGTCCTGTAGAACTGGTTTGCAGAACACCCGGAGGCTTGGAAAGGCCTAAAATTTCCAGTCTTGACCTTGATTGTAGTCAGTGTGACAGGAAATGCTGGAAAGGAGAGCCAGCGTGTTACAGCATTTCTCCAAGTCAGCCTTATGTTACTCTGTTTTGATGCTCTACAACTGCCAGTTTCCTGAAAACAAACCCAGGGCAGAGAACATAGAAGTGGGTTTTATTCAAAGGTTGTTGGCGTGAACATGGATGACAGAGTGACTCATGTGGGACAGTCAAAGGACAGATGGACGGACTGACGGACTGACACTGTTACTTACTGACAGGTCAACTGGCTGACTGACATAAATGTCTGTGACTTCAAATGTCTGTGACTTCAAATTCAATTCAATTCTATTTATTTTTATATAGCGCCTTTTGCAACAGCGTGCCTCAAAGCGCTTTACATAGAAAATTGAAGAAATCAATACAAATGAATGAAGCCAGACTTTTTCCACTCAAATGTCTGTGACTTCACCACTCCAAGTTTTTTGGGCACAAGATGTGCCATCGCTTGATGCCACTTCATGCCTGGCATTCCAAGAAGGACAGTGCCAAAAGGTACTTCAGGGGAATGGCAATAAGAAAGCGCACTGGCAGTTACCACGGTGACTGAGGAGAGGTGAGGGGCTGCCGTGTGTAGGGATGAAGCCATCATATGGCAACAGCTGCATTATGTTTGAGAAGGAAAGCAAGGAGGCAGAAGAATGATATTCAGAACACTTCAACACTAAATACCAACTGAACATACAGTACTGTAAAATAATGGGTAAGCAAGGAAACATAAGGTAAGGCGAAAAAATGGATAAATAAGGTTAGGGAACAAAATAAGTTTGCTAAGGTAACGAGGTGAAGATACTATGATGCTTATGTGTCAATAATTAACTTTCCGTGACATAAAGATATTAATGAAAAATATCCTATAATCATGTTTTTTTTTTTTACTGAACTGTAATTCGACCAAGGTAAAAAGTGTGTAATGGTATATTGCACAACCTACAGTTGTCAGTCAGTTCGTTTTAGACATATTTACTTTTTCCAGTCCTTCAGGATCGCAGGGCTGAAGATAACACCCAGGCACCACAGGCCACAAGGCAGAGCACCTCCTGGATGAGGGCAGCAGCCCTTCACAGGACACATGAACACACACCAAGTACCACATACAGGTGAGACAAGCAGGCCACTCTATGTCTTTGGACCGTGAGAAACAAATCAGCACACGTGCAGAAAGGCCACACATGCACAGCAAGAACACGGATCTCGATGTATACAGTGTCAACAGCCAGATTTGAACCCATGCCTGGAGACAGGACGTTACAGCCCTGCCATCTGGACCACGGCAAAATCCTTAGGTTTCTATGTGTTCTCAACTACCTGACTCCTTTTTCCACTCAGATCACATTGCTGTCCTGAAGATGGCAGCCATGAGAAGGAATTCCATGATAATGTAGCAGAAGAGACTTGCAGCTCAGCCATAATCTCCATGATGTGTACCACAAAAACATGGATCAGAACTAGAATCTGTTTATTAGCTAAGTATGCAGCATTCAAAGAGTATGTCTTGGTGTTAGGTTCACAAATGCAACATATAGCATAGAAATAAAAATAAAGAAAAATGAATGAAGCAGAGCAAATAGTATTAATTAAATACACAATAGGCAAAAGGAGCTAATTGCACTGACAATTACGATACTCTGTTGACCAAAAGTGACAGAGACCGATAAAGTGACAGTGCAGGGGTTGAGGGGAATGTAGCAGGTACGTGCAGGTACATGCAGGTACGGGCATGAACTTTGTCAGAAGCAGCTGATGCAGTGTAGTGCTGGAGGTGCGATGTGGTGAGCAGAGCGGGGAATGGCTCAGAGCAGACCGGCTATTTAGAACTGAAACTGCTTAAACAGTTGATCAACAGAATTTCTCCCTTTAGTTTGCTTATCAAGCGTATGCTGATGGGGCCAGTCCAGTAGAAGCTGTACCCTAGTTTTTGTCTGCTGAATTACAAATTGCAGAATTACAAACGGAAACTCTGATAATGACTGAATTTTATTTGTTTTTATAAGTTGTAGTTAATGGGAATTTAATTTTTCGATTTTTTTAAAGAACATAGAAGAACATTTGACTTTTTAGTAACAGCTTGTTATTTAAAAATAACTTTTTAAAAATACGGTAAACATAACATCCCTATAACACTTTTGACGTGTTTTATGGCTGATTATGAACAAACGGCCTACAATTATCCTACCATGCTTTCCAGCAGAAACTTAAAAAAAATAATGTGACTAGTTATGTGTGCAGGACCTGGTTGATGTAACTCTGTGAATGATGTACAGGAACAGAAAGCCACTTCCATTCAATTGTCACTTAACATCTTGGGATGTCAGGAGGAGATCAAATCCTAGGTGAAATCAGCCTTGGTGTAACCACGGAAACCTCGCAGCGTGGCTCTGCTCCCCACGGGCTGGCACACATTGCAAGGGACCCCATGATGTCATCTTCAGCCTTGGTCTGTTAGCTCTTGGAGTAGCTGTTTGTCTGTGTGTGCGTGTAAGTGTAGGAAGAACATTAGGAGGACAGATGAAACAGTCTGGACGATGTGATTCAGGGGCCTCAGTAACCGCCAACCTGGTCTGCCAACATGAGAGCTGCTATGCCTTACTGTATGATTTTTTAAAACTATACAGTATTATATAAACCATTAAATTATCAGGTATTTAACTTAGACTTTCTGTTATAGCATATATTAACAAGAATAACTTTGCTTGAAAATTTTTGCGCCGAGTTAGCGTACCTTAATGAGTGAAAAGAACGTGTGTTCAGTACCTTTTCAAAAGGTCGACCAGGGGTTATCCCTGAGGAATCCTGACATGCAGCTGACAGTTGGAACAGAGTGAAATACAGCTTGCTTCTCGAAACTCACCCAGCCCGTTGTAGGCTTTCGTATCTCACTTAAAGAGAAAGGTTCCTACTGCAACGCCCACTGGCCAACAGAGAAATATTAACTTGCATTTGGCCTGTGTGATTCATCACCAGCACACGTGTGATTTATTGCCGTAACATATGTGACACTGTACCAGAAGCGATACCAGCTGAAAAACATGATAAAACTTTTGACTGTGTGCCAGAAGAAAAGGCACAATTTTTTTCTGAGGAAAACAGCACTGCTTTGGATGATCTCCATGGGGCTTTGATCTGATGGCGTACCCACATTTTTCAGAAGCACGATGAATCGTGTCAACCTTTTATCCGCAAGGCTCCAAGGGTATTCATCCATTGAGAACTGTAATAATGTCATCAACAATAATAACCCCACAGAACAAGGACGGCACCGTTTATCGGAGCTCTGAATGGGGGGGTGGAGGGGGGCTTTGAACTACGGTGCCTGTAATCTCTGGGTTCAGAACAACACTGGAGACAGCTAGACAGCCGCGACTGAAAGTTGTAATGTCTGCTGTCTCTCTCTCTCTCTACCTCTCTCTCTCTGTCATTTCATTCAAAGGATGGCATGGGTGGGCACATGATCCATTGAAACCCTCTAACATGAGGTGAGAAGATCTAATCAACACTAAAAGAATGTGGAGAAGACGTTTGCAGTGCCGGTAGATGAAGGCCACTGTGTCCTTGTGTTTGGAAAGAGTAAGAAAGGCCAGGGATTGTAAACCTGGGAAAAAAAAGATTCCAGGCCACTTTTGTGGCAATCTGCATCCCCCCTAAGTACGTGCACACTTGTCCTTGGGACAAATGCTCTGGCTACGTTTCTGCCAGATAGTCAAGCTGCTGGATGACAGATAATCAGCCTTGCCTCATTGTTTTATGAACCTCAGAGACACAACAGTAAATGTTGGAGATCACAGCATGATTTACTGCTTTGGTTTATTTATAACACAAAGTATGACACAGAACAGGACTGGTATGGACTGGTGTGGACTGCTTGTGCTGCACTCTGGAAGTGCTCTTTAAGCAGATCAGAAAAGGGCAGGAGATGATCGTGGCTTTCAGCTCAGGGCTCTGATTGTAAGCAGGTACAGCAGGGAGGCCATAAACTCCTAGGCAGGCAGGCAGGTAGGCAGGCAGGCAGGCAGGTGACTGTGCTGTTTGTAGCACAGCTAATGCTGCAGGCTAGTGACCTGAATGAGTACTGTTTGTAAGCGATAGGCTGCTGTTTTAGTACTGCCATAAATACATAGAACTCTTTATTTTTTGTCTGACATGCATGCTTGATCAGGTAACATCTACAAGGCGACAAGACAAAACCAGTTTCTAACACCAGACTGTGTCTTCTTATAAGCATACCTCCAGTCCCACTGTGACGCCGGCCATTAGAAACAATATCATATATCTGCTGGATTTTGGTTTAAAGTTTCGTGTTTCGTTTATGAGTTAATTAAAAGTGCCCAAAACCTCTGCTTGAGACAATGAAAACAGAGTTGGGCCAGGAATTATAATCAGCTTCAGTTTACACTTGTTTGTTGTGGGTGCAATTAGGCTGTTCGGACTCAGACAATGTGGTTATGTTTTCCTGCGGTAAATGGGCTGCTTCCTGTGTTGGCCTGGGCCAATGGAAACCCCCCCCCCCCCCCCCCCTTAATAATGACTGGGAATGAGGCTTCTGCTGAGGCCTAGCTGTCAGCCTTCAGCCTGGTTCCCTGGTTGTCAGCAAAAAATCAGAATGAGCTTCGTTTCCTAAGGAAAGTCACTCTCAGCAACAGTGGTTTTGAGGATTTTTGTTCGTGGGTGGGTGGGGGCTGTTTCAATTATGAAAATCATTTGATAGTGTCTTTACCAAGCCGTCATAACTTCCTGAGGTGAATATTAAATGCAACACAAAAAGAAGTGCATGTGTTTTTGGGTGATAAGAGAAAACTGTTTAAATAAGTGTGAATGCATGTGTTTTAGACCCATGTTTGATACTATATAAAATACTTCTGTGTTCATGTTATGTTCGTTTCGGATAAATTTGTACTCTAAATATTCTGCCTGTATTTTAAGACTCAACCCATATTAATCGGCTGAAAACTGGTTAAGGATACAGGAATCATCCTGTAGTTAAATGCTGCACCCCTGGTTAAGGACAGCATATGTTGTTAAGGACGCAGTCTGTAGGTAGGTACTCCCATAGCTGTCTCACGCATTTTCTAGATATTTTCACGTGTTCTCTGCTAATCTCCTGTGTCTGGGATTTTGCCGATTTACAGTCTCGATGTTACAGAAAAGCTTGGCAGACGGTCAAGACCTTCGATTACATCTAACACAGCACAAACACAAGTATTTATCATTACCATGGCATTGCCCTGCACGCATTCCTTGGCCTCCGGAGCCCTTGGTTTGCCCCCCCCCCCCTCTGGGAAGCGCTCTGATCCTGGGAGTTTCAAAGCCTCGGGACCTTTGTGGAGCACTGTGACAGACAGAAACACTTTTATCTGTTCAAAGGAGGAGAGATCTCCCTGGCTGATGTGGGCCCAACCACAGCAAAATTACATCAAATATGTCCTAATCCTTCTGTGAGGGATCACGGTGTCTCAAAGAATCATACAAGTAGCTATGGGGGCTCTGTCACGCTATGGTCAAACTGATTTCCCCTGCTGATACAAGATGTCTTCATGTAATCAGCCTTCAATCTCCTACAGCTGCAGATTGGAGTACACACTGTACAGTTTGGTACAGACTGCGGCTCTGTTTGGATTTACTGTTTGTTGCTACATTCAAAGTTTGTCCCGTAAACCCCAAACAAAACTGGCCAGCGTTTTGTCTGACTGCACGTGTTAATCTGTTTTACCCGTTGCATTGGTACCAGAACGAACGTTTGCTGTGTTTGTACAGCTCACATCCCCGGGCGTCGTGGATGGACAGCGAGCCGCATGGTAATATCTTTGACTCCAACACACCTGCACAGAGCACAGACTTTATGTTTTTACTGTACTGCTGAACGTTACTCTGAAGTATGACAGCAGAACCCATCCTGCAACCTTTCTGTCAAAATCCAATTTCTGATCTTGCGCAATACTTTTGTTCAGACTCCAAGGTGCATAGAAAGCATTAGAGATTATAAAATTTTAACCACAAGCTTGCAGTTTTAGGGCAAGTTTATATGGTCCTTACAGGCTGTTAGCGTGACCGCATCAAATTATGATTCCAAAGAAATTGCATAAGTGCTTAATTGCTTCTAATTAAGCTCTTAAAACCCAGGTGACACTTCTGTACACCCCCTGTTCCTTTAATATGTCTCCCACAATGGGACTGTGTCCTGGGTATCTCAGTGAAGCCATGTATCCACATTTATAGGATGAAATTGTGACTTAACTGGTTTAATTAGTGTCCAGCACTGCCAGGGTTGTGAATTTAATTTCAGTGCTTGGCAATGTGTCTGTGGAACGTAAATGGTCTCCTTGTGACTGTATAAGATTCCTGGTATGATCCAAAATTACAGATATCAATGGGGAACTCAAAAACGACAAGATGCACTAAAATATATGCAAGTATGCTGGTTGGGGTGCAAGAACAGACAAGGTAGGCAGGTAGTGCAAGGGGTATATATGCAATACCAAGGAATCTTAACTCTTCCCGTATTGTTACTGTGTGAATATTTACTCTGTGTCATGCACACATACATGCTGTATGTATGCTGTATATATGCTGTATGTACAAAAGGAATGGTCTCTTGTATACTCTTCATGTAAGTAGAAACAGATGGGATCTCTGGTTCTGGGCTTTGGGTCTCAGGCTGTGTTGTCTCTGCTGGCTGGGCCAAGTGGAAGTTCACATTATGCTAATTCAGAGCGGTAAAGTGTAATTGCTGGTTATTTTTAACTAGTGCATGTTAACAATAGCTGTGAGTTCCTGTGAACATGATTGCTGGAGGAAAGCTGTCCCCACCTCCATGGTCCGTCTCCTGTGACCCACTTTTTCTCTGAAATAAACAGTTTAAAATAAGTAAAATAAGTAATGAGTTAGACTCTGCCAGAAAAACTGAGATGAAGAGACTTTATACAGAGAAACAACATTCTATTGTAAAAAATATCTGTTCAGCACTTTGTTATGTATATCTGTACTGTTCAGGCTGGCCAATATTGGAACTTCTATTGCATTCTGTTGTAAAAGCATAAAGTCACTACCTTCTCATGATGATCAAGAACTGGGATTCCAGTGAATAACATTCTATAGCTTACTTCCATTATGAATGTAACGTAACTGAAATATATGTAACACCAACTGATATTGTGTGCCTGAGAAACAAGGTTCAAAATCAGTTTGCATTGTGTTAAATGTTCATTGTTTCCAATTGTCCAACCACGACATCTCTCAGGAGTAAGACTGCATTCCATGGGCAACTTCCAATAACCCTTAAAACTATACCTCTATGAAAATAATCAGAACAAAAAACTGCCTATGCTTTCGTCTTTTTCGTTCTCACATTTATTGTCCTCGGGACACTGGAACTATCCCATACAATATTTCATTAAATGTCAGCAGCAGAACAGACTGACAAACAAGGACATTTTCTGATTTTTGTCCCTTTGTTAAGAGCACAAACAAATACTAGTGATGCTTTGGAGTGTGTAGGAATGGAGGTGAAGGCTGGGCCTACTGGAACACAATGGGACAAGCCAGGAGACTAGGGAGAAAACAAGACACAACTGAGAGCACTGATGATATTAACTAGGGAAGAACAGAATTAAGGAAAACATGGAAGCAGGGGAAAAAGTGACATCTGGTGGATGTAGGTGACAGGACAGGTGTAGGGTGTTACAATATTCAAAAACAGCTTCTTCCCCAGGATTATACCTGAGCTGAATTTTAATGCCTAGTGTTATAAATCATTTTTTATACACTTCCAAATATTTAAAGTTTAATATTTGTACAAATTTGTACAATTTAAAATCACTAAGTATTTAAACTTTTTAAGTATTGTTGTGATTGTGTTTTGATCTGCAGTTATCAAGAGCAGCATTCACAATTTTGTTGTATGTCTGTTCAATGACAATAAAGTATATTCTATTCTATTTGGGTCACAATGTACTGGAAGTCCATCGTTTACAAACACTGGCCTGTCTAGCTTGGAAGCATGTGTCAAAGTCCCAGCAGAAGGTGCAAGTGAAAGACTGCTGTCCAGCGTACATTTTCTTTTCTCTCACTGAACATTGTGACGTTAACGTGCTCACAGGTGGGGTCTGGTGGTCAGCAGACCCCTGGACTTTTATAAAGAATAGGAATTTTTGTCTGTTGTTTTTATTTAAGTATGATGTAAAAGCTGCTTAAATGACTTCAAAGATGTTTGGTTCAGGCACTAGAAAATGGGTGACTTTTACCCTGAAAACATAAATATTTTAAACTTCTTTAGTTATAACACTGTAGTGTGGTAACAGGAATGTGGGAGTCCGTTTGCATCAAGCGTTACTTACTTTCAGGACAAGTTAAAACAAATCAGAATTATCGCAGCAACTCAACAGATAGTGAGAACTTTTCAAAGGTTTGATAAATTGGCTTTTTATTTTGGCTGGGATGTAAGAGGATGGCAAGGAACACACTGACAGGGGACTGAAAGATCAGATAAGATCATGTTTTGTTATTTGTATTTTATTTATTATGAATCTCTTATTAGTCAAACAATGGGGAAATTTGTTCTCTGCATTAGCTCCTCTCCTGGGGGAGCAGTGGCAGCCGTTTTTCAGCACCTTGGGAGCTGGAGCAGAGTGTCTTGATCAGGGACACACCTGGTGAGCAGGGCAGGATTTGAACTGGGAGACTTTGTCATCACCAGCTGCTGTGGAACAGGGCACTGCGCCTTTTCTCGTTTCAAGGCTCCCTCAGTGCACTTGGATGTCCTGGGGTCAAGCTTCTGAACTATCAAAGCCAGTTTTGCAGGCAGCAGTGAATCCTGGGATTATTTAAATTGATCCTGTCTCGGATTATTATTTTTGGTCAAGTACTGGTCATAACCTGTGATGACACTGTTGGAATTCCTGTGGTAACCCGAGTAGTTTGTCCCATGCTCTGAAACGGTACCTCTATTTGCCAACTGAGAGTTTTGTGTCTGGTTTTTTTCTTCAGTGTATCACTTGGTAAGCAAGAAAGAGACATGTACAAAGTCTGCATGTTTGGAAAATGTGAAAACGTGTACAAAAATACAGCCAATTTTCACTAACTGTAAATAGCTAATTATTACTATTAATAATAACAATAATAATAATACTAAGAAGAAGGAGGAGAATAAAATAGTGTAGGCAAAATAGTTGCAGAGAAAATAGAATTTCCCTTTAAAATTACTTTAAAATATGCTGCCCACAAATCATGACTGCATGAACTGCTACATAATGTTAAAATTGTGAAATCAGAAGCAGTTTGTGATATACAAAAAACACAGTGGATAATAATAAAAGCCATAAAATAAAATCATTACACTTCTTGTGAATGTGTTTATGTAGTGGGGTGTGAATGGCTACGCCGAGAATCCAGCTGGTAATTAGAACAAGAGTCTGTTTAGTCCCTGACACGAGAGCTCGGTGGGCTAAAGCTGTAGTGTAGTACCTCTGTGTGGGTTGTAAGTTTAGATTTGCTGTGGGTTGCCCCGTTACATTTACTTATATAAAAGCACAGAAAAGTTATTACACATTTCAAGTGTTATTTAAGACAATAAATCTCACTAGCCTAACAGTTATGCTAACAGTTTCGTATGCTTTCAGCAAAATGTGGTCAAAGAGTATCCTTGAATTAAACTAAAATTATTTTGGCACCATTAAGCGCACGATTTAGTATTGCCCTTCCAAATTGTTTGTGTAAGAAGCAGGCAAATTAAAACGTATGTGCAATGTTGCGATGCAGGCCTACTATTGTTTACATATACATGCATGCGGTGGTTTAAACTCTTTCATAAAGCAGTTGCTACATATTTGACAAAGATGGATCAAATTAATTAACATCTGAGTCCATTCAGAATGCTTTCAAGCAGTGTGAAACATTGAAAATTAATTAAAAAATTTAAGTCAGCTGAATTCTAGGCACAGAAATATATATGGGACTAAAAGAACATAGTAAAACATTGTTATTCAGAGAACAAAGTGTTAGTCAGAATGAACAGACGTCATCCCCTGCAACTAGCCAAGATTGATTGGTTCCCTAAAACTGGAACTTGGATCTTGCAACTAATTTTCTTGTCTGATTGGATACAGAGACAAAACCTGTAGTTGAGGCCACACCCATTACATTTACACAGTGTACATTTGCAACAAACATACGGACGCTGTACGACAAGTGAGTTAACCAGGGCAGCTTTGCGGGAGTTTTAACATACATAACCGCAGCCTAGCTGCCAAAGAGGAGAAACTTGCTGAGCTGAAGATCCGAGAGCTCCGCTCAGAGGAACAAGTCAAACTCCAGTCCTGAAAATCAGGCGGTAACTAACATAGTGGGCTATGCTCTTTTACATAAGCCTTCCTTTGTTTTAACTCTGGGTGCCTGTCACCATAGTAGGGTTAATTGAGATCCTGCATCACTCTGCCTTCCTCCGTGTCCCTTCAGTGTGATGTAAGTATTTCCACTAAGTATTCTCTAGGAGAGAGGAGCTCTCAAATTTTCAAATTCATGGCCAGCAGTCAGTGCTTCCTCATCATCGTCCTCATCATCACTGTTCCATCCTGATGGAGAGTCCTGTTTGTACTGAAAGGAATTCACACATATCTGTTTTAAATACATGCCCTGACGGCTTAATGTGGTGTAGGCGCCAGCCGTGATTTGTGTATAAACCCAATATTATTATTCTATTAAAAATCACACAAATGGGCAGACAGTATATTTCACAACCAGCAGTGCAGCTAATTAAACTAGAAGCAAATGGACAGACAGACAGACAGACAGACAGACGTTTCTCTCTGGTACACTAGAGTGTGTGCCAGGTGTCCCCAATGTGCTGGTTTAATGGTTTTTTTTTCCATTGTAAGGAAACAAAGGTGTGTTACACAAGTTCCACCTCTTTTTTAGTCCTCCTGCACCTCTGGCAAAATATTAGTTTTGTTTGATGGCGAATTGCAGAAATTGCCTTTTCTTTATGTAACTCGTCTCTGTCTCCAGCCTCACCCTGATTCACTGTATGGAGAGGAAAAAAAAACCCCTTAAACCTATCTCCACCCTCTCTATTCATAGCGAGCTAAATTACTATGTTTCATTGTGCATTCCTGCAAAGTGAAGCTTGCGGCTCATAGTGTCTGCTAGCGAGTTTGAGAGCTGAAAACCACCTCGCTGGGCGCAGATGTCCCAGTTCTGTAGGGAGCACGTCGGGTCATGTGACACGCAGATCCCACCGCTGCTGGATGCAGAAGAATGACAGGTGGGGATGTCTGTCCAGTTTTTTAGACTCCATGTTTTATATGAAGCCTTCTGTTCTCTGTTTTTACCCTACAGCCCCCCCCCCCCTTCGCCAGGCACTAAAGCATATAAAACAGAAGTCAGCATCTTGGCACTGGTTTATTCAAAGAAAAACAATTATAAGTCAGGCCTCCTTTACATGTTGTAAATTATTTTTTTCCACGTGTCATGTTACTGAGTGCACAGTTTACTGCAGGGAGGCATGTGTCAGTGAACATAATTAACTCAAAGCCTGTACTTCGTTGCTATAGCAACACGGAAATTTACCAATAAACAGTCTTTATTTGCTGATAGGGTACTGCTGTAGACTGTTTATCGGACAAACACATCACCTGATGTATTGCATATTTGTTGAAGGTGATGCCCCATTAATGTCCACATTTTGAATCTCTGACGGATATTTCTATTTTATGCAGAGTCTGGTCAGTGAGTGGGATTTTTTTTTTACTAATAAAAATTCACTATGCAGTGGCAATAAAAAAAAGACAATTGAATCACATGCACTGAAAAATGCTTATGGAATGAGAGGCAGATATGAGCGATTAACAGAGACATTAATGAGGGACCGCTCCTGAAGCTCTGTGCTGTGATGGAAGGGAAATCATCTCTTTTCTATGCCTCATCCATGCAGTGTTATGAAATGGTTCGCTGGCCACTTATTGTAACACTGTAGTGCTGAGAATTACAGGCATTTTCTCCCACTGAGTAACCTCAAGTTTTGCTTTGACTGTATCATGCTTAGATAAACTTATCGTCCAAACACAGTCTGCCCCACTACCCACCCCCACCCCCCTCAGTAAAAGGACTCTGCCTTGAAGAGAGTGATGGATGACTGACCCGGGACAGATCCCAGGCCGAGCCCTGGTCAGAAGCGGACCCCGCTCCGGCGTAAGCCTTATCTTCTGTTTTTCCAGACCGCCCCTCGTTTATCAATCCCCTCCCACACAACGTTAGCGCCGAGGCCTGTTGGACCATTAACCGAAAAAACTCCAACCCAAGGCCCTCGTCCTCAACGCATGCAGCAACACAGGAGGTGGGGGCCGCGTCCCTGAGCTTTTCCTTGGAGCCGAGCCCACTCCCATTACAAAGCAATCAGAAGAGAAGTGTTCGTCGTGCGTGGGACTGTCCATCCTCTGTGCTGTGCTGGCAGGTGGACAGGATGAGATGGTGTATTTCAACCATCACGTGAAGCTGCTCTGCATCTATGGCTCCAGCAACTCTGCCTCCCTCGGATGGCACGATGCCCTCCACCAATCGGCTCTAACTGCAAAGCAAAACACAGCTTATGTGTGTAGATTTTTAATTTACAGTCTGAGCAAAAGCTCTCTGTAATGATCACGCTCACCACATTCTGTGATTACTGGGCACACTTCTTCCTGCCTTTTATTTTTCTTGTCTCTTGTGTGTGTGTCTGTTGATGAGAGTGTGACTGTGCACATGCATTTGTGTGGGCCTGATGGGACAGGATCATGACAGTTTTGTAAGCTGCAAACCCAGAGCTGACTGAAACATTACCAGGCAGATCTTAAGCTGCTTTTTACAAACATCGATTGTATGAAGGTTCTGAAAGGATGGTGTATGTGTGTGTGTGTGTGTGTGTGTGTGTGTGTGTGTGTATGCGTATGTGTATTTGTGTTTCTCTGGGGGGCTGTTAATTCATGCCTAAAACAAGTCTATTGAGCAGTTGTGCAAAAATAAAGAAAAAAGGCAGACAATGAAACAGCCTCCAGGACGGGGCAATCGGAGGCTTTGCGGCCTGTAATTCTCTACATTCCAGCGTTCCCTTCCAAGCCATATTGACGTCGCTCTGGCCGAGAGGCGGAGTGACAGCGGGCTAATCTTTGCAGGCTTCCTGCCTCGGTATATAATTCTATAAGTAGAAATGGCAAGCAGATGCACCGCAAGCTGGGTCCGTGGTGGGGGGGGCTGGGGGCAAGCGGGGAAAAATCCAGCGACGCCGGGCCGACAGATTCCCGATTTGGCCGTGCTGATTCAGCGCCACTGAAAAAAAATTAAAAAACCCCAGCTCTGGTGCCAAGCCGCCTTGCTGTGGCAGTCAGGCCTGCCTCGTCCAGCAGTTCCTGGGGACGCATTAAACCCAGGCAGCTGTTTGCCTCCGTAGGAAAGTTCTGGACTAACAAGTAAATGTGAGGTTACCAAATTCATCTGCTTGGTGATTTACAGTGTTGCTTTGGTGCTAATGACTCTGACTGTCACGAGAAGTTCTGCTTTAAAGAAGAAGGATGGGGTTTAGGTTACGTGCTTGACTTCTGTTTGTGTTCTCCTCTGAGTTGGGCTTAAGCAGAACGGATGAGCGGGGAGCTGATGTCACCACCACTGTCACATGTATCTCTTCCCTCTGTTATTGCACTTAGGAGCCTTTGTAGTTCCAACCGGCGATGTAGGACAGGAGTTGGCAGTTCCTCTCTGCTGTTACAGTAAAGGGCATAATTAATAACCTTCATCAAGCACATTGACTGAGTGCATTGTTCAAGTCACATTACACAAAATCTATTAGTTGATGACTTCCTACAGTCGTATTAAACCAAGCCAAAAAATACACAGTTTAGCAAGAGGTAATAAAGATAAGAATGATTAAATAATTGCTGATGGAACATAACAGTTGGCTACGGAGTTTTTCTGTAAAGGGACTGAGAGAAGCGTTTTATCAGTGCTTCTTATCTTCTCGTTGCTGCTGTAGTTAATTGAGACAATAATTTGATTTTAAACACTTAGGGAAAGACTGAGATGTAACGAGGCCTTACGCATCCTGTGTCATGATGCGTTCAGGACATACTGTGGTTGAGCACAGCTATAGTAAGATCTGGTCTTGGGGGAGAGGGGGCTCCCATTTCTTCCCACCTCACCCCATTGTTTTTGGGGGGGATTTTTGCTGGTAAAACCTGCTGTCCTGCAGGAAGTTTTCATTAACTGCAGAAAGCTACCCAGTAATAACAATACTTCATAACTTACCTTCAGCTCATCAGAATAATGGAGGACTTGGCAGCCACAGGATACGTATAGGTCCTGCTCTTCTTTAGATCAGTCTGTTACCCATAATGCAGCTGACAGCTGATAGGGACTGTCCTCCTCATCACACTGTCCTCCCCTCCTTTTTTTGCTTTTTTTCCACACTATGATTTGTCTTAATAACATTTGTGAAGTTTGTTTTTGTTCACTGCAGCTCAAAGGGATGTGTTGAAAAGAAATATATGACAGCACATCGTAACACATAATATAGTTTACACCTGAAGTGACCTAGAAATGTAACTTTGAGCAATACTTTGTTTCCCATGCTATGAGGAACGACATGCTTGTATGAGGTAGAATGGGTTTTGGATGTGCTTTGTGGCCTGCTTGTTAGTGCTGTTTCCTTATATATCCACCGCTGTAGATTAAAGTCTGGTCCTTCCTTGCGTTTGTATTTCCTCCCTATGGCTGTGTGTGTCTTTGCGATGTTTAACGATATCCAGACAGAATTGGAGTTCTTAATTGAGACTGCGTGCCAAGTGTTCCTTGGTCCAAGCTCCATCAGCCTCACTTGAATAAGTGTTTGAGTGTTTCTCTGTTCTCAGAAGGTGGCTGCTTCCACACTTGGGCACCATCAGGGACATGTGAGAGGAGGTGATGGAGAAACAGCCCCCCCCCCCATTCTCACCCTTTGTCCGGTCACGCCCACGGAGTCACCCGATAGGCTCACTCCACAGAGGTTGCTTGGCTCCGGTCAGCATCTTAACTTCCTGTACACCGGTCCACAGAGCAGGACATGGGAGCCCCACCCTCCCCAGGCATTGGTCCCCAGCGGCCAGCCACCACCCCTTGAAGGAGGCTGACAGACTGCTTGTCTCTGCTGTGTGGATCCCAGTTTCACTGCATGCAACTCCTGTTTGGCATGTGTGACTCAATGTTCTTTATGACAGGAAAACCACAACTTTTTCCATAGTCGCTAAAAAGG